>PVIY010034539.1:0-27026 GCA_004026745.1 Myrmecophaga tridactyla
TTGGCTTATGCCCGCAGCAACAAGACTAGGTATGCTCACCTGGCCAAGTTGACAACTGAATCTAACTAACACATCTAGCAACAACTTTTGCTAGATCAACTGGCTATACACATGGAATAAAATAAAACAAATATTCTTTCACAACATACATAAAAACTCAAAGTGGATCTGTCAGAGACTTTTGTGTGAAAGATAAAATTGTAAAAATTCTAGAGTAAAATTTTATGACTTTGGAGTAGACCAATATTTCCTAGATATGATACAATAAGAATGAACATTAAGAAAAAGATGACATTTGGATTTTGACAAAATCATTTAAATTTCTGCTCATCAGAGGACAGTGTTGTAAAAATGAAATGTTGTCAAAGCACACCCTTGTGAAAATTATATCAGCATCATATGTATGACAAAGAACACTCAAAATTCAGTAAGAAAGTTAACAGAGGCCCTGTTTTTAAAATGTATAGAGGCCTTGAATAGAAAATTCACAAATGAAGATGATAAAAAAAGATCAGCCTCATTAGTCAGCAGAGAAGTACAAATTAAAACAATACTTTTTGACTACATACCTCCTGGAATGGCCGAAAGGAGTCAAGCATACTAAGTGACAAGGAAGTAAACATCTGGAACTCTATTCTTGTGGTTTGTATGCATATCCACATTTTTAAGGCTGTCTAATATTCCACATCCTGTCTATGGACATCATAACTAATTTGTAGCATTCTATAATTTCTGCCTACTTCCAAAGTCCATTGGTAAAATGTGCAAAATACTGTAAGGGATCTTGTACTTAAGAATAGCTGCTATTATTTTTATAACTTCACTGCTCCACCTTTCAAATAAGCAATGAAAATGTTTAAGACTGATACAAAAATGTTTAACTAATCAGAAAATATTTAAGGCTGATAAGAAAATGGAAGCTCCCTTGGTGTTATAAGTCAATAGGAAAACTGCATAAAAACCTCCCACTTGGGGATTATATCACCCTGCTAATCAAATGGCATTCAGCTTTCTCAATAATAGAGGTTCAGAAAGAGAATGAGGTTAATTGGTTATGGTTGCAAGTGCAAGGAATACAATTCCCCATTAATGAATAGCTGTTTTTCTCAACTATGACCCTCCAGAATAACTATTTCTAAAACAAAGCTGTTCCATCAAAGGAGATAATTAGTTCCTAGGAGAGCAAGTAGGAGCTAAAAGACCAGGTCCCTGAACCTTCTTGGACACCTTGTTGAATGTGCAGTTGCTATTGTTCACATATCCAGAGCAAGATGCATCAAGGGTGGAGGCACCCAGGCAAGTGTGTTTCCTCTGTGTTTTCTGCCTCTTGCCCTTCATGAACAGATCCATTTATATACAGAAGACAATTCTTCAACTTATTTCAAGTGAGTACATTCTAAAATGAATCCCAGGTTTTCTGGAAAAGATTTTGAGTTTTAAATTAAAAAAAGAAAAAGATATAGGCTCTTCAGAACACTTTCTTACCAACTGTTGACTTGAATTGACTAGTTTCCCTCCTGGTATGTGGCTGGATTTTTCCCTATTAAAAAGTTATCAATTCCAAGAAGTGTTCAGTTTTAAGATGAGATTGTTCATGAATAGCCCCAAACATGATTAAGATGATCTATAAAGTAACTAAGGTTTTTCTTTCAGTGGTAGTGACTCTTCTTAAAGATTGTTCCTTTCCATGTATGTAAAGCATTATTTTATTTACAACACTTTTCAGAATGGAAGTAAAGCATTTTATTCTCATGCCCTTCCTTCCAAAGATTATAAATACCATTAGCCTCATATAACAGATGAAGATGAGAAGATTCAGGGAAGCCCAGCAATTTAAAGGACTGTGACCAAGGTCTCTGACATCTGGCACCATGCTTTTATCATGAGACAATATCCTTTAATAGTCAACACACCATGAGGATAAAAACATGTTGAAGTGCACTTCTTTCACAAAAAAGATGTACATATGAATATATAATGACACAAAATCAGTTAATTAGTTTAATACAAACACAAAATGCAGAATCCATTGTGGGAATATGATTTCAATAATATGAGTTTCTGGGGCTTCTTTAAAGTTGAATTTGAAAATTATTCCTTTTTTAGCTTATTTCATTGTTAAATGTTCCCTCTATTATTGTCAATTCTCACTATCTCATAGGCACATAGATTGTCATATAATGGAATATATGAAAGCCCTATGTGTGTCCCCACACTATTTTCTTATATGCTGTCAATCACTTCTCATAACTACCTGTGAGGTGGATATGATGTAAGATACCAAGTAATGTACTCAAGCAAATGAAGTTGCAAGCAGAAAAACAAAGAATTCATCTAGTCTGTCTAATTCTAAACTTATATATTTAATGACTGTGGCAGTTTTCAACATTTTGCAGAAGACTCTTGGGGAATGAGAAAGAGGGATAAGGACAGGGAAGGGAAAATGAAGAAATGAGGGAGAGGCCAAAGTGAAGGGTAACTTTCAAGTCATACCACCACTTTTGTAAAATTTTAATGATTCTAGATGCAAGATTTACTTACCACCATACACTAATTAAATAATAATTGTTATAGTAATATCAGAAGATTATTTGAGCACTGTTTGTTATGATAATAAGAAAAAAACAATCAAAATAAGCTAAGAACCTTCATTCTGCCGTTAACATTTCTGTGCTCCTGATAAAACATATTAAAGCATATTGAAAAGGTTTTTGGGAGCATTAAACAAGCCAATGTCTGTAAGACACTTAGAATGCAAGGTGAAAAATAAGTTTAGCTCATAGTATCATTACTATTTTAACCACTACCATCAATATATGAGCCTGTTACCTTATCTGAAAAATGGGTGAGCACTACACATCACACAGGTTGTCTGAAGGATTAAATAAAATCTCACATACAAAGCTCTTATCTCCATACTGTATACATACCAAGGAATCATTAAAAGCATATATACTATTAACTATGATAAAGATAATTATATTCAGACAGGAAACAGTTTGAATGCTTTACAGTAGCAATTTTACTCTTTCTTTCATTAGCATCACCAATAACCTGCTATTCATGTGTCCACTGCTACAATTAGTCTCCTATCTAGTTTCTCTGTCACTGGCTTCCACCTTCTTATTGAACTTCAGCCCATTCTTCCTTCAAGACATAGACGGTCTTGCAAGAGCAACATTCCAAAAATTCCCCTTTTCTCTTGATTCCTCCTCATGCTTCCACTTTTTTTCTCAATGTCTTCCATGAGTCTCTATTTTCTGCAAAGTAAAGAGTAAATTCCCTAGTCTTACATCCATACTGTTTATGTCCATGCTCTATCTACCCTTGCAAGAATCTGTAAATATATTTACTTGTCACTGCTTCTAAATTAGGATGTTAGTCATCAGTAAGCACAGACAATCATCTGCTCTGTGTGTTTGCCAAACTTTTTCATTTCTATGCCTTTTACAAAATTAAACCTGGGAGACAGTTTTAATAAGTTCCAATAATGCATAACTGTTTTTTCTATCTCAAAATACTCTCATAGGAATGGAAAAATCAATATAATTCAGATGTTTATTGTCTCTTATAATAGAAAAGCATAATAAATTCAAGGTTGCATTAATAAAATTGTTTTACTTTCAGGTAATATTATTAAAAGACACATGAAATTCATGGAGTATAGAAACAATGTAACAGAGTTTGTTTTATTGGGGCTCACGGAGAACCCTGAGATGCAGAAAATCATATTTGTTGTATTTCTTGTCATCTACATCATCACTGTGGTAGGCAATGGGGTCATTGTGGTCACCATAATTTCCAGTCCATTGTTGGGTTCCCCCATGTATTATTTCCTGGCATATCTCTCCTTTATAGATGCCTGCTATTCCTCTGTCAATACTCCAAAACTGATCATAGATTCACTCTATGAAAATAAGACCATCCCCTTCAGTGGATGTATGACCCAAATTTTTTGGGAACATTTCTTTGGAGGTGCTGAGATCATCCTGCTTACTATGATGGCCTATGACCGCTATGTGGCAATATGTAAGCCTCTGCACTACACCACCATCATGGACCAGCGATTCTGCCACCTGCTAGTGGGAGTGGCATGGGTAGGAGGCTTTCTTCATGCAACCATACAGATCTTCTTCACGTTTCGATTACCCTTCTGTGGCCCTAACATCATAGATCACTTCATGTGTGATCTGAATCCTTTGCTCAGTCTGGCCTGCACTGATACCCACACTCTAGGACTTTTTGTAGCTGCCAACAGTGGGCTAATCTGCTTGTTAAACTTCATCCTCTTGCTGGTCTCCTACGTGGTCATCCTGCACTCCTTAAAGAACCACAGCTTGGAGGGGAGGCTCAAAGCTCTGTCCACCTGTGTCTCCCACATCACGGTGGTCACCTTATTCTTTGTGCCCTGTATATTTGTGTACATGAGACCAGTAGCTATTCTATCCATTGATAAAGCAATTGCTGTATTCTACACTAACATAACTCCTATGTTAAATCCCTTAATTTATACCTTAAGAAATGACCAGATGAAAAATGCTATCAGGAGAGTATGCAGTAGGAACACTGTTTCTGGTTACAAATAAATATCCTGGGAGCCAAATATTTTAACTAAGGAAGTGTCCAAAGGATATCTGGACTTATCTCAACAGAAAAAAAAACAATCACTACAATTCTTAGATTCTGCATTGAAAGAGGCAGAGCTGGGAGCAAGCAATGGGAGGATAATAAAAGTACCTATTGGAAAGGTTTTTAGGGGCATTTAGGATAATGTTCATGCTTGTATGTTGTTTTGGTTTGATAATACAAAATAAATTAAATTTAAAAAAGAAGATATAACACAAAAGAAAAAAGAAATGGGGGGAAATGTAACAGGACCATTTTTTTTGTGTGCACTTGGAAAATTCTGCCAAATTGGTCTTAGATTTATTAGCTTCATCCATGTATATGGATTTATAGACACTTCTTCTAATAAAAAAGGAAGAACTAATAATATATATTGATATTGATCACTAATATGCAATAATCCAATGGGGTTGGCATTGCTGCTCTCTCCATTTTACAAGTGAGGAAACTGATAGAAAAGAGAATGCAAAAATTAATACAGATGCATCAAAGAGTCAGGAACCCAGTTTTAACTGATTTCACAGCCATGCTCTTAACAGCTACAAGACACTGCCAGGCAATGATGATGCAAAATCCAAGTAATTATTATAGTAACTATTAACAGAGAGAATCTGCTGGGTACATTGTATATAGTATTTCATTTTCTATAGATATAAACTTATACTTTTTCATTAAGAACTGCTTATTTTTATATCAAAATTCATGGTCATTCCTTGCTTGCAAATTCTTGGTAACTAACTATAATTCAGAGCTATAAATACAATGGGCATTTAACATCAGAATACGAGGTAATGAGATTTTGCCATGTTCCTAACTTTCCTTGTGGGATTTAGAATTGATTTTTATTATTCATTTAACCTGTCTTATGCTTATAAACCAAAATAAAGAATAATGGTTCAGATAATGTAAGGCTCCAAAAGTGATCATAGATTCACTCTCAGTGCAGTAGTTGTCAGAAAGATGCAATTATTTTTGTAAGGTAGCACAATGTGAAGTACACAATAATTGCTGAATTTATGTATACAAATATTACTCACATGAATAAATTGAATAAAATATTCAGCATAAAAATAGTATGAAATACTGGGGAATTGTTTCCTACCTTTATCTTATTCAGATTCTAAGGAGAAATTTAGCAAGGTCTCATGGATGTATCACACTTTTATTTATTTATTTTCCATCCTTGATTAAACTCAGAAATGAGAAGGAAATTGAAACAGATTTCCAGCTATAAGAAAATAATTTACCACGGTATTGTCTCTGCTGTGAACAAGCTTTCATTATCTTACAAATGTTGTCTGTTTATGTACTTTTTCTCTTTTACTCCATTTACTTTCTGGTAATATTTCATTATTAAATGCAGTTTTGAAAAATATATGTCTCTGTCTACACATGTCATTATATTCTGTTATTTCCTTAATTAATTAAGCAATAAATATGTTTGAGCCTAAGAAATGTGACAGTTGTTGGGCTTTGGCAGAGAGCAAAGAGAGACCCGGATCTTACCTTATAGAGTGTTTTGGTTTGCTAAAGCTGCCAGAATGCAACATAACAAAAATGGATTGGCTTTTATAAAGGAGATTTCTTAGGCTACAAATTTACAGTTCTGAGTCCATAGAAATGTCTAAATTTAAGGCATCAATAAGATGATATCCAGATTCTGAAGAAAGGCCACTAGCATCTGGAAACCCTGTCAGCTGGGAAGACATATAGCTGGTGTTGCTGGTCCCTGCTCCTGATTAGTTGCTTCTGATTCCAGTTGCTTTCTCTAGGTGTCTTGTGGATCTTCTCTTAATGTCTCTGGGACATTTCTCTTTCTAAGTCCGTGGGCTCTCTCTTAGCTTCTCAGGGGCAAAATTTGGATTTTATCTCTTACCTTTTCTTGGCTCTCTTCAGGTTCTGGGTCCTTCAGGTTCTGTGGGTCCTTGCTTATCATCTCTTGGAGCATTTCTTTTGGAGGTCTCTCCAAAATGTCTCTCTCTTAAAGGACTCCAGTAAACAAATTAAGACCCATGTTGAATGGGTAGGGTGACTTGTCCATGGAAACAACCTAACCAAAGTGGTTCCACCTAACAATAGATCTGCCCCCACAAGATTGGGTTAAAAGAACTCAGCTTTTCTGGAGTACACAATGAATTCAAATGAGTACATTCCACCCTATGTACCCCCAGAATAAATGTTCTTTCCATATAACAAATAAATTCGTTTCATCACAATATCACAAAAGCCTTAAACCATTTCAGTAACAATGCAAATATACAAATTCAAAAACAGTACAAATTTCCATTAAAATCAGCTAAAAGCTCAGTTTCTCCTAAGACAAAATTCTCCTCTGGCTGTCAACCTGTGAAACTTAGAACAAGTTAGCTCTTCCAATATACAAAGAAAGGACAGTCATAGGATGTGTTCCCATTTCCATAAGGAGAAACTGGAAGGAAAACAGTGGTCAAATGTCCCAAACAGACCTTAAAACCTGCAGAATGAACTCCATTAGATTTAAAAGTCTAAGAGTCATATACAAAATGATGTTTTATCCTCAGGGTTTGAGAGTGGCATCTCACCCCCACCAAGGGCTTACTCCATGGACCTGCTCTCTCCAAACACTGACATGATGGTTGCAGAATTGTGGAGCATTCACAAGACCACCTTATTCTCAGCCGTACCATCCTCAAACATTTAGATGGCACCTAGACTCTGCTATCTCCAGGGCACATGCCCAAACCCCTTCAGAACAGTGAGGGTGGTGGCCAGGCTCTCCCCAGTGCCAGAGGAATGTTTTAAACACTCTCTGAGGACTGGGGAACCACAACTCTTCCTGAACCTCAAGGAAGCAGACCCAACCTCTGCCTCTGGGGCAAACTCACCATCTACACATGCATGAATGGGTCTGCTCTCCTCACCTGAGATTGTTTGGGTCCAGACCTTAGCTTCCATGATTTTGCATTTGAAGTAATTTTTCATTCAATAAGTCCATTTTCTGTCCCTTTTAGTCCAGACTGCAGTGGTTTTATTCATTCAGATCTCACAAAATATTTGTTGGCTTCGCATGTAGCATACAGGGCCCAAAATCATCAGACAATCGGTCTTTCTGCAAATACTTTCTGAATAAGTTCTACTTTCAAACCTGGCTCATACCAAATTGACTAGCTAATTCCATGTTTGGCTAAATCCTCACTTGGGGCATTATTTTCTGGGCAATCATTGTCAAAAAGATTGATATTTTCCAAACTATTAGTTTCTGTCTTTTTGTACCCAAGAGTTCAGTCTCAGCTTATGTCTTTCCTCTCACATTTTGTTATAGGCTGCATAGAGAAGCCAAGCTGCATTTTCCACATTTAGTGTTCAGATTTCCTCAGATAGATATCCTAGCTCATCACTTTCAAATGGTCCCTTCTAACAATGCTCAATTTTGCCAAATTCTATGCCACTTTAAAACAAGTGTCAGCTTCTTCCCAGTTGCAATGACATATTCATAATTTCCATGTCAGGCCTCATTGGAGATGCCTTTAGCATTCATATTTCTCCCAGCAGTCTCTTCAAAGCAGTCTAGGCCTTTTCTTTCAAGTTCTTCACAATTCTTCCAGAATCTTTCCCTTATACCTTTTAAATCCATACCAGTTGTGCTGGTTTGATGCTATCATATAACCCCAGAAAAGCTATGTCCTTTAATCCTCATTCAAAATCACTGCAATATCTTTCTGATTGTTTCCAATAAGATGTGAGCCACCCAATTGTGGGTGGTAATTTTTGATTAAGTGGTTTCCATGGAGCTGTGTCTCCACCCATTCAAGTTGGTGTTGTTTACTGGAGCCCTTTAAGGGGGAACCATTTTGGAAAGCACAAACAGAACCAGCAGAGCCCATGCTTCATCTTGGAGATGAAAAAGAAACACAACCCTGGGGAGCTTCATGAAATAGGAAACTGGGAGAGAAAGCTAGCAGACTTTGCCATGTGTCCTTCCAGCTAAGAAAGAAACCACAGATTTCATTGATCTTTCTTGAGTGAAGGTAACCACTTATTGGTGCCTTAATCTGGACATTTTCATATCTTTGCCTTAATTTGGACATTTTTATGGCCTCCAAACTGTAAACTTGCAACTTAATAAATTCCCCCTTTTTAAAAGCCATTCTGTTTCTGGTATATCACATTCTGGCAGCTTACTAACCAGAAAACCAGTATTCCTAGTATTTTCAGATCATACCACCCCACTTCTCTGGTACCAAATCTGTTTTTGTTTGTTAAAGATGTCAGAATGAAATATACCAGAAATGGATTGGCTTTTATAAAGGGGATTCATTAGGTTAAAAATTTATAGTTCTAATGTCATGGAAATGTCCAAATTTAAGGTATCAACAAAATGATATTTGGACTTGAAGAAAGGTGACTGGCATCTGGAACATCTCTGTCAGCTGGGAAAGCACGTGCCTGGGGTCTTTTGGTCCTGACTCCCAGTTTATCTCTTTCAGCTTCTGATTCCAGTGCTTTTCCCTCTGTCCCGCAAGTCTTTTCTTAACATGTCCAGGAAGCATCTTTAAGTGCTGTGGGTCCTCTCTTAGCTTCTCAGGGACAAACTTTGAATTTAATCTCTTAGCTTCTCCTGGATCTCTCCAGGTTCTGGGTCCTCCAGGTTATGTGGGTCCTTGCTTAGCTTCTTGTAGGGCATTTCTCTCTGAGCTTTCTCCAAAATATCTCTCTATTAAAGGGCTCTAGTAAGCAGAATAAGACTCACCTTGAATGGGTGGGGTCACATCTCCATGGAAACATAATAAAAGTATTCCAACAAATGATACATCTGCCCCCACAAGATTAAATTAAAATAATGTGGCTTTTCTGGGGTAAATAACAGATTCAAACAAGGAACTGGTTTTTATCATAAAAAAACAGTCTTTAATATCTAAACCTGCCTGATTCCACCTGGTACAGAGAAACAGATCTCTTTGCCTTAATGGAAAGGTGAATTTTATTATAGGTGCACATGTTGGGAACTGTAGTGAAAAATTTTGCAAGACCAGATCAGAGAGAGGAGGGTTATTTTGACTTTCATAACCCCAAACAGTAAGATATGGCCAGAATCCAGAAGAAAGTAGAAGGAAAAAAAAAAACAAGAAAAAGAAAAAATAGAAAAGGAAAAATTGTTTGTTGAGCATATCCTATTATTTTTCAGGTTGTCCCTTCAGTCAGGCCTGCTTTTCAAGGTGGGGAAGGTGTTAGTTATCATATTATTTGGTGTTGTCCTTTGCATTGCCCTGTAGGCAACAGTGGGAGGGTTTCTAGGAAAAGAGATTAAGGTGTTTTTTTTTTGAGATTATATAAACAGAAAGCCATTTCAACAAAGGCTTTTGTGCTTATATTTACTCAAGGCTGCTAAGTGAAATCCTAATAAATGGTTTTCTAGTTACTAAAGACTACACTAATCATTTTCCAAGTAAAGGATTATATTGCACAGTTTTCCTATGTAGCTATCAATCCCCACAATTATACAACATTTTCTTATTCTCTGGAAGCAACATTTTGTGAGCATTTGTTATAAATGAACATGGGCAAGGGCCCCATCTTCTATAATTGCTTCCTGATGAGCAAGGGTGAAGAAGTTTATATATAATCTGGAAGGTGTTCTGGACATAAACCCACAGTTACAATATACATGATAGCAAGACAAACATTTGACAAGCAAAATAAAAGCCATGTTAATAAAGGCTATTCTCCATTTCATGGGTAAATTCATTAACCACTTAAAAATGAGTTTAATTTACTATAGTTTTTAACATGGTCAATATCACCTTGAATACAACTTAGGATTGAAAATATATTGTCATATTTGTCTGTATATATATATATATATATATACAGCACAGCACTTAACACTAATTAATGCACAAGTCTTTTCCTCAGCTGCAGTGGGTGTTAAGCTTATAATATTATAGATGCTACCCCCTCATAGAGGTTGGTCTTGGTGTTAATTGTGTCTTTTTAGATTTTGACCACATAACTCTGGCAATTTGAGCTTCAGGAGGTATGTTCTTTGTACAATCATTATAGTGCAGCATCATTGGTCCTCAGGAAAACAGGATGGTGGCCTCCAGGGTCCCATTAGATTTTCTCATAGCACCCTCCAATATTTGAAACAGAGGTAGCCTTGAGGAGACCCTCCAATACTTACAGCAGAGGTATCCTTGAGGAGTGTCTACTGAAGAAGTAAAGTAACTGAGTCTTTTCTGGCAGGCAGAGGTAAAAATGCCTGCAATAGCAAGGTGTTTTCAGTAAGAGCATATTCCCATCTACTTCTGGAGCATGCCCAAGTGATATGTTTGATACCTTTACAAGTTTAGGGACAACAGAAATGGGACTATAACTCAGAAGAGGAGACACCTTGAAAATGCTAGCAGCCTGATTCAACATATTAACACTCCAATTAAAACAGTTCAATTTATTCTCTACATTTTTATTAGGGTTATATTAGTTAATGGGTAGAATATAATTTATATACTTTCCTTGCTTCTTTTTAAACGTCTTTTTTGTTAAAGATGAAGCTCTGACTTGTAGCTAACTGCCAGAAATTTCAGAGAAGCATTAGAGCAAAACAATTTAATTGACAAGGGCATTTGGCTGTTTCTGTGATGTATAGCATCTTTCAAAATAATTAAAATTATAACTAGCAACATTAATTTGTTGTTTAATATTTTGCATATCAGTAACCAACAGAAGGTCAGAAAATCTCTTCTAATTTTATAATATTGTCTAACCATTTCTTATGCAACTTATATTAAATGAACTCAACTATCTTTATCACTTCATTTATTACAAAGTGAAAGAACAAATCCTTTGCAACTATTTAGAATGAAATGATATCCTTTTGAATTTGACTTTGCAAAGGAAAAGTTAAAATTGTCAGGTTTGAAACAATATTTGAATTTTTTATTCAACTAAAGTCAAGGAAAATATTTAGCTCTCTTAAAAGTAAGAAGATTTGATATTCTTAAACAACCAAGGACATGATAAAGTCAACAAAAAGTACAAGACATGACACTGATAAAGCAGACTTTTTGCCTAAAAAAATTATAACTTTTTACTAAAACAGACAAATTGTTTAGGAAAACTTTGTCACATTAACAAAACTAAATTTTAGTACATTTAGATTACTAAATTCAGCATATCTTTGATACTAATGCTTTTAAAAAATTTATAGGTAGAACAATCAAAATTTTCCACTTTGACTATAATTAACCTTTCTTCAAACTTTCTATGATTTATTATTTTTATTGTGGTGCTGTTTTGCATTTTCTTGTTTTTTATTCTGTAACAGCCAGTGATTTAGGACAAAATTGCTTTCTTTTCCCTTTTAATAAAAACACATCCTTTATTCTTTACATACCAAAGTTTCTAAAACAATTTTGGAAATTTTCCTCAAGAAAACATCTTACAACATACAATTAACATTAAAATCAACTTGTTAGAATACCACAAAATACTTAAAACACTTTAGTCAGTGTATTTTGAAATGGTAATATGAAATCTTTTCACAAGGGCTAATGGAACATATAGGTATTACATTGTTTCCTCTGAAAAACAGTGATTTAATCCATGAAGATATTTTATCTTTACAGTTTTTTAATCTTTAGGGGCAAATTAAATTTATGTGTATGTCCACTATTATAGGGTACCAAATAAGGATAAAGCCCAAAACACATTTCCCAATCTTATATAAGTTATTAAATCAGAGTATTTGAGAGGTATTCCTAATGCTTTTGCTAATTGCCACCTGATGGCTGGTTTTTATGCATCTTAAGGCAGCCTCCTCAGGAGGGACATATTAGGAAGATATGGGCTAAAATATTTTCTTCTTGGTTACTAAGAGAAGTTTTCCCAATTCAATTAATTCCCTGGGAGATTATTCCCTGACAGCCATAGTTTTATTTGTTGGCCAAAATAGACTGTTTGCACCAGTCTAACAATTTGCACATTTGCTAATTTTTTTTTAGTTGTGCCAATTATTTCTTGATGGCCTCCAAGGGATTCCAGGTTTTTGGATCCCAATCCTTTTTAGCTAACATAGCTTTAACTCATGCCTGGATCTTTTTTATGTCCCCCTAATTTTAAAAACTGACTGGCCAGCAGTTCTGTGTCATTTTTTCTCTCATCTAGTGCTCTGGAAATCCTGTCACTACAGTAGACATGGAAGTCCACATATCTCTTTCTAACTTTAACATTTCCTACAACTTGCAGATTTTTCTGTCTTTCTTGAGACAGTCTGCCATAGCTAGCTGTACTTCACATAATGGCCAGCCAACTGCACCTACAGTGCATCTGTTATCTTTACTAAATTTCATAGCATTTTCTCTCAAAAGACATTTAAGTTGGATAATTACCTGAAGGTCCAAAGTCCCATCTTCTGGTCACAGTACCCCTTTACTTAATTTATATTATAATCACCCAGAGCTGCAATAATGCACTTAAATTTCATTTTAAATGATGCTTTTTAAATGTAGGCAGATCATTAAGGATAACTGCCAAGGGAGATGAAGCCAGCACACTTTGAGAGTTTCCCATGGCTGGGCAATACCAACAGAAGTCATGGAGGCAGAACATGAGTTGAAGCTCTTCGAACACACAGGCTTCCCAGTTTTGTGGGAAGTAACTGCATAAAATCAGCTGGAGAATCACAAACCTGGGGTCATGGATACTGGGGTTCTAGCCCACAATGTCATGAAGGGCCCCAGGGTCAACTCAATAGCCTTTTTGCACCAGAGGCTAACTTAAACTAAAGGAAACAAAGTGAGCATGAAAAGCCAAAGATAACGTGCTTACCCAGCATGGGGAAAGTCTTGATTGCAAAGTTACCTTCACCCACATGTGCCTGGTGTCCACCTGTGGCAGCTACCTCTACCCAGACACTCCAGAGTCCTGGTCCTCCAGGAGGAATTCCTGGGCAGCTGCTAAGCCCAGGGCTGAGGGGTCTATGAGAGCCCCTCAGCTGATGAGACATAAATCAGGGTTGTGTTTAACACAGCAGGCCTCCTGATTAGCTTACCAAATTGTTACCATAAGAAAATATGGTCCTTAATAGGTAGACCTGCCTGATCCCACATCAAACAGGAAACAAGTTTTATTGTTTTGGTGAGAAAGTGAGTTTTGCTACAGGTGCACATGTAAGGAACTAGAAGAAAAAAGATCAGTTCAAATTAAGGAGGGTGATTTTTGCTTTTATAACCCCAGACATAGGAATGGCCAGAAGAAAGCACAATTAAAAATAAGAAAAAGAAAGAGGAAAATAGAAGGAGAAAAGCTGTTTGTTGAGCATATGTTAATTTTGAGGCCTCTCTTTCAGGCCTGTTTTTCAAGGAGCTGAAGGCACTAGTTATCATATGGTATTTTTCTTTGCATCATCCTGTAGGCAATGCTTGGATGGTACGATTTTTGAGATTAGATCAGCAGCAAGCCATTTCAACAAAGACTTTTTATGCTTAAAATAACTCAATGCTGCCTGAGGGAAGTTATCACAATAAGTAGTTTTCTAGCTACTGAAGACTATTCTAAGCATTTTCCAGCCAAACGATTATATTGGCTATTTTTTTTCTAAGTAACTAGCTATTAACTGTAGGGCTTCAGAGAGCTTATTACCCATTAGGAGATATTCTGTGTAGGGTAGAACATAAAATAGCCGGGGGACTATGAAAGCACATGGGAGGAATACCCAGCAAAAGCTACAAAAGGATTAGGAAAGGTTTCCTAGATAAAAGACTCAAAATATGAGACCTGACAAATGAAAGGCTATCCACAGTGTCAGATAAATATGAGGCATATATAACAAAAGCCAGTTGATCAAATACAGTATGATATAATATTGAACTATAATTAGTTCAGTATAGGTGTAGTTACTAACACATGTATACATTCAATAATTATTTAAAGCCTCCCCATTGTGTGTCATTCACTGTGCTGGCCAATGAGAGGTTAAAGGTACAAAAAGTAAGCCAAGAAGCTGGAGAGATATGACTGAGGAAGGTCAAGAAGTTTCTTATATTTCTGCTATGGACAATGGGGGAAACACCAAATAAGTAAGTGAGAACAGTGAGACTTGAAATTTGGAATGGTAACTTTATTGTGTATCAGAAACACATTCAAGAGGCTATCTCACTGACTTAGGTGTGAAAAACTAAAATTTGAATTCTGTTGGTGCCAGTGGGGATTCAGACTGTGTTGGACACAACTGTGGTCAGCATGAATCTCCTTCACAAGGCCTCCGCCCCATGGCCAGCCGCTTTGGTTCCAGACTACAAATAGCACATAGCTCCATATTATCTGGATATATGTACCAGATGAAATGAAAACTGGCTTGCTTGAAGGATATTTGTACTCCCCCAGGACCCACCAAGGCACAATGACTGACTGACATAAGGGTACTGAACTGGCTTGAATGATGTATGTACCCTAGAAAAGCCATGCTTTAATCCTAATCCCATTTTGTAAAGGCAGACATTTCTTCTAATCCCTATTCAGCATTGTATGTTTGAAACTGTAATTAGATAATCTCCCTGGAGATGTGATTTAATCAACAGTGGTTGTTAAACTGGATTAGGTGGAGGCATGTCTACACCCATCTGGGTGGGTCTTCTTAGAAGACTTAGTTTCTGAAGTCCTATAAAAGAAGAAACATTTTGGAGAATGAGAGGAATGCTGAGAGAGCAGAACAACATACCCACAAGAAGGAGAGAACCCACCAGCCAGCGACCTTTGGAAACAAAGAAGGAAAACACCTCCTGGGGAGCTTCATGAAAGGAAGCCAGGAGAGAAAGCTAGCAGATGATGCCATGTTCATCACACGCCTTTCCAGATGAGAGAGAAATCCTGACCCTGTTCACGATGTGCCTTCTCACTTGAGGGAGAGAGACCCTGAACTTCAGCGGCCTTCTTGAACCAGGGTATCTTTCCATGGATAACTTTGATTGGACATTTCTATAGACTTGTTTTAATTGGGACATTATCTTGGCCTTAGAACTGTAAACTAGCAACTTTATTAACTTATTAAATTCCCCTTTTTAAAAGCTGTTCTGTTTCTGGCATATTGCATTCTGGCAGCTAATTGCCATGGTTTGCCAACCCCAACCAAAGTAATCCTGCAAATTCTAAAGAATACCCAGGGTGCTATCAGAGATTCTACAAAGGTTCCATACACTATGATTACTTTCCAGAAACCTACAACCTCTACTTGGGTTCCTAGGCCAGAAATATCCTGAAACTCAGGGGCCAACCTCTCCAGAACATCAACTAGTTCCATCATCCATCCTGTATCAACAGCCAATATGAAAAAATTAAAATGGCCATAGTCCAAACACCCTTAAAAATTGGAAGGAAGATCAAAGCAGAAGGAGTTATGATAAAGAAGACAGGATTTAACAAATGAATATGACTTTTGAACCATTGTATCAATATTTCCTTTACTCTCCAGTGTCTTAGAGCAGCTAGAAGGAAAAACTAAAATTGTGGAACTGTGACCCATACCAAACTCTGAAGTCTGATCTATGACTAATTGTGGTGTGCTTTGATATTTATTGCTTTTTTGCATATATGTTATATTTCACAATAAAAATTTTAAAAGAAAGAAAGCAATGTAAGATACAATGAAGATTAGTGAGAGAAAGGACATGAATGAAATCCAGGTTTTGGCTTAGATCATCGAGTGGAGGGAAAAGCAGGATGGAACACAAGAAGATGAGTGTTGTTTGGAAGACGATGGGTGTGATAACATGGATGACATCTGTGGTGGTTAAATTCAGTTGTCAGCTTGGCCAGGTGAAGATGCCTAGTCAAATTGCTGTGGACATGAACCAATGGCATGTGAACCTTACTTGTTCCTGATTACATCTGCAGTTGGCTAGGAGGCGTGTCCACTGCAATGAATGATGTTTGAATTAATTGGCTGGTGCTTAAATGAGAGAGCTCAATCTAATCACTGGAAGCCTTTTAAGGAGGATTCAGAAGAGACAGTCTCTTCCTGAATCAGCTGGCGAGCCTCTCCTGTGGAGTTCATCCAGACCCTCCATCAGAGTCGTTGGCTTCACAGCCTGCCCTGTGGATTTTGGACTCTGCATTTCTGCAGTGTGTGAGACACTTTTATAAATTCTATATTTGCGAGTGTTCCCTGTTGATTCTGTTTCTCTAGAGAACCCTAAAACAACATCCAAGTAGCAATGTTCAGTAGACATTGAATCAATGGATCTGATCCACAAAAGCAAGAACTGGGCAGAAGAAATGTAGGATTCATGATCATATAGATGGTTATTAAAGCCATAGAAACACTAACCATTATCTTAGAAGAGTACACAAGGTGAGAAGGGAGAAGGGAATAGAATTTCCTTATGTGACTGATGGAGCCATGGGTGATTGCCAATTGTCTATTAAATGATCCATAGGCATTTCTTATGTTTCCAGAGTAAAGTTTTTCATAGTTGCACAGTATCCTAACTTGTGGATATGACATACATTTACATTTCTTATGATTTATCACCATAATGAAAAATGCTATGTGGAATATCTTTGTACCTGAATTGTTTAACTCAAATCTGATTATTTCTTTATGATAAATTACCAGAAGTGGAAAATCTAAGACAAGTGAACATTTGTCAACTGCCCTCAGGAGAGTCTGTTTCAATTTATTCAGCAATCAAAAATGGATGAATATGTCTTTTTCCCCACAAAACTTCCAACATTGGTACGATTACCTTTTCCTTTCAATCTGATACATTAATATGGCATCATTGTCACCACCCTACTTTTCACTTGTCCCTTGAATCTTTGGCTACTCTCATTGCTCCATATCAAAAAGAATGGGTAGTAGTTCTGCTCTCTTTCCTATCTGCTGGGAGTTCAGTGTGGGAAAAGGTGGAAATGACTAGACCTGTGCAGCTGCACTGTATGAGTAGAATGCTGAGGGTTGTAAATTATTTTCTTCAGTGCCAGTGATAAAAAAATATTCTAGAAGGAGTCATTTCAAAAGTCCTGATTGTATGGTTATATAAACCCTGATTTTCTAGCTGACAATGCTAAATGACTGTCACATCACATCTTGCCTATATCCAGAACTAAGGCACATAGAATAAATCCCAGACCTCATGGATCCTTTGTGGTGCCTACCATGCCCAGACAAATTTCATTGCCATAATCCATATTAATTTCTAACTATGTAAGAGAGCTGGCTCTTTATAAGAACCCTGCAATATAATGACCAAGAAGGGAAAAAAGCATTTCCAAATTCAACTGTCACAGGTTCCGATTTTTAAAATACAGGGCTTTAAAAATATGGTTGAAGCTGATACTTAAGCCTTCCCACAGCAACTGATCACCTATGGTGAATTTCCAGGGCAGGTGTAGTAAGTTCTGAATTGTGCAGAGTAGTAATGTCTGGGGACTGGAGAACAGAGGGACTCCTAAGGCAGCTGCTGAGAGCTTAGGGAGAGAACCACTATCATTGGGAAACAGAAGAGTGACCTACTGAAAACATGATCAAAACCAACATCCACATTTTGCCTGTGGATATAGACTGATATTTCAGTGATCAAGTATGCCTGTTTTTATTTTTCCCTGCATAGAATTTTATTTATAATATGTTGAAAAAGGCGTCTTCCTCTCAAGATAGCATATGGCTGGACAAATGAAGATTTGGACTGTGGTGGGCAGGGCTGCAGATATAGCAGTCCTGCTTTGTGAATAATGAAACGTTCCCACCCAAGCAATTACACGCCTTCCAGGTGAGCGTGTGTGTATCATACGTTTGTGTGAGACAGAGTGAGAGGGACAGAGGGAATGAGAGGCAGGGGGGAGAAATGTAACAGATTTCACTCTTGCAAAAATTAGAAAAGAATAATTTCAGTGAAGTGTCCTTAATAATCCTGGAGAACATCAGTTTTCTCAGCGTACCTGTAATCATGCTGGATACAATTAATGGCGAAATGATGAGTTTCAGCATCCTCATTAGAATTTCCCCAGGAAGAGCAAAGTAGGCTTTCTCCAAATTCAAGGGCTTCCTCTCTTCTCGAGCCAGGACTCCTAAAAAATTCCCTAGCCCCACTGTGGCCACCGTGGAGATGAGCAACCAGGTCTTCTTCACAAGCGCTTGCGGTTCCTGCCTTCCTCGCTGCTTTGCTCATGGCAGGCACTCAGCCTCCAAGTCGCCGCAGCTGCAGCTACTGTGCGCTGAGCTCCACAGTGCGTGCAGGGCCTGGGAGACCAGATCCCTTCAGAGCGCACTGCTCAGGCTACCCGGCTAAACCCCGGTTGCTGAACACAGCAGGCCCGCCGGGTTCCTACCGCCGCCCTCTGCAAAAAAGGTGGGAGGAAAAAGAGAGAACGGAAATATGCGGGGCCATGGATCTAGGGACATGTAGATGTGTGCGTGGGACACTCGCTGTCCAAGTTGCGATCCATAGGCATTTCAATATTTTTAGAAAAATTGCAAAAGAAATAGATAACAATTTCAACTTTAGTAAATTCCAGTTTGTGTACTAGTAGAGATCCAAAGGGATATGGACCCCAGAATTTGAAAGTAGGTTATTAAGAAAGAAGATCAGGCAGTAAAGAAGAAATAGGGCCTAGTAAATGAAAATAATTGACAACCTGAAGAAATTGAGTTATAGACTGAATAATTCATTGAAAATAGGTTAGAATCTAAAACTATTTTAATGGAATTACAAAGGATAAACATCGAAAATATGTGATGAGTAATTTTTATTTACTAAAATATATGTCAAAACATTTCTATTGCTGTCCCACGAGGAAAGAATAGAAACAATGGAGCAGAGAGTATAATCAAAGCTAGATAGAAAGGGAATATTCCAGAAGTAAAGAAAGACAAAAGTGTTTATTATGAAAGACCCTATTAACTCATATCAATGTGAAGGTAAAGGAATTCATTTCCAAACTATCTAATCATTCAATGAAAATAAGACAATACACGTTTTTTTTCTAGAGAGAAAAAATAAGTGTTCCTAGAAAGGAATAAAGATCACACAGTGTCAGACCTTTCATCTGAAACACTATATGGTAGATTGAAGCTGCATTGTTTTCCAGAAAAGATCATTTTCTTTTAATCCATTACTGTGGGTATAGACCTATTGTGTGAGGGAATTTTTGATTAGGTTATTTCAACTGAAGGTGTATCCCACCTCATTCAAGGTGAGTCTTAATCATCTTTAGAGAATAAAAAACAGAAAAGCCCAGAGAATCTTAAAGAAAATCCCTGGAGAAGGTAAGAGAGGACCCAGAGGAAACATAGAGGATGCTGCTGAAGCCTGAAGGTGAAAACAATGAAGCTCAGGAAAGAAGGACCAGTAGATGCTGGCTATGTGGTAGAGGCATCCTGGATCCTGGCAGCCTGTCTTCAAATTCCAGGTATTGTCCTGATGATGCCCTGAGCTGGGACATTTTAATGGCCTAAGAAATGTAAATTGTAAGCTAATAAATCCTTATTGTTAAAGCCAACCCATTTTTGGTACATTGCATTCTGGCAACTTTAGGAAACTGAAACACACTAGAAATTCAGAGTGTATGGGACAACATCTTTGATGACCTTACTGGGAAAAATGCAACCACAAATTCTATATCACCTATTCTAGGGCATTCGAATGTGAAAATAAGTTTTCAGAAATGGAAGGACTCAGCACTATTGGTCAAGCAGTATGAATAGTGCTTGGATACAAGAATGTATCCAAATAATACAGTACAAAAGCAAATAAAGATTATAACAAGAAATAGAAGAAACTGAGAGGAATATTTTTCATATGTTAAAAGAAATATAAATAAAAATGATATAATAGTGACTACATTTTTCTCTATGAATCAGATAACCCAGCTTCTGCAGTGAAAAAGAAGTGTGAAATCATTTTATTCTAACTGAAGAACTTTGGATTTAAATTTTTGGAATTATTCTATTATATATATACATACACAGTTTAATTCAAACACAACAATATGTAAGTATCATAAACCCTGGCATGTAAAAGTAAAAGTAAAACATAAAATCAAATGTGAAATTTATCAGGAGATGCACCAAATTTTTCAACTTTCATTGTGAAGAACTAATAAATTTGTACCAATTAGAGAAATCAAGAAACAAAATCTTAGGAAAGTGATACCAGCATTAAGATAGGGTTAAAAGCACCAAGTGTTGGTCCTACCCACAGAAATACTGAAAAACAAGCCATAATTTACAAAACAGGCTTTCTGACAACTCTAGGAAATACTCAAAGCTTTAAAGTGTTTAGCAAATGCTGAGTATAGAAACAACAAAACTTAAAATGTTAGGAAAACTCCTGGAACATTCACTAGCCCACCCCATGATTTGTCTATAGCTTTGTTTGATATAATCCCTAAATTCTAGTATGGATCCATTTCTTCAGTTCAAGAGGGAGAAGAATAACCCTTCCTAGCTTATTGTGTTGCATGTATATCTGCATGAGTTGATCTGGGGACAGTCTGAAAAATTAATGAAAGACATGCATTTCTTCCTTGCCTGTCCTGGAACCTAACTGTGGAAAGTGAAGTGGCTTTCAGGGTCACTAAACTTGTTAGGAAAGAAGTGAACCACTGCCACATGAAGAAAAAGATAAGCTAGGACAAACAGTAGAAAAATCAGGGATGTGAGGGAAATCTGAGATTTTCTGGGGCAAGTGGAGCACGGGTACATCCTTGCACATGAGGGAATTAAGGGATGCACACATGCACAAACTGAGAGCACCCTACGGTTTTCACCTCAGTCTGTGCTATGCTGGTTAAGTGATGAAGGAAACATTCAGCTCAAAGACAATCTGCATGGACTAGGAAAGGTCATTTCTTTTGTTTATTCTTTGATTACTGTGTTAGTTTGAAATTGTTATGTACCTCAGAATAGCCCCGTTCCTTTAATCCCATCCCAGCCTTGGGTTAAACCTCTTGTATAGGGTTAGACCTTTGGGTCAGATTGTTTCCATAGAGATGTGATACACCAATTGTGGGTGTGACCTTTTGATTAGACTAGTTCCATGGAGTTGTGACCCCACCCATTTGGGTGGTCTTAGTTTACTAGAGTCCTTTCAAAAACTCATGAAGAGAGAAAGTGTTCTCAGTAAGCCAGATGCCTAGATACAGATGTTTGGAGATGCTTGGAGAACTGACATGGAGGGCACATAAATTAAACTAAGATTGATGTTTAGAGATGCTAAGCTAACAGATGTAATTCAGAGCTTTCCCTAGAGAAGCTAAGTGAAGAACAGATGCTTAAAGTGAAAGCCACTGGAATCAGGAGCTGAAAACAATGAAAGGCAGCAACAAAGGGCCAGCAGACTCTGCCTTGTACTTTCTCATATAACAGCAGAACCCAGATGCTGCCTGTTCTACTTTGCTAGCTGCCAGAATGCAACACACCAGAGATGGACTGGCTTTTAATAAAAGGGGATTTATTTCATTAGTTCTTCAGAGGAAAGGCAGCTAGCTTTCCACTGAGGTTCTTTCTTACATGGGAAGGCACAGAATGGTCTCTGCTCACCTTCTCTCCAGGCCTCTGGGTTCCAACAGCTTTACCCAGGGTGATTTCTTTCTGTATCTCCAAAGGCCTGGGCTGAGCTGCGAGTGCTGAGTTGAGGTATGCTGAGCTGCTTGGGCTGTGCTACACTGAGTCTCTCATTTAAGCACCAGCCAATTAAATCAAATGTCATTCATTGCAACAGGCATGCCTCCTAGCTGACTGCAGATGTAAATCAGCAACAGATGAGGCTCACATACAATTGGCTCATGTCCACAGCAACAGAACTAAGTGCCTTCACCTGACCAAGGTGACAACTGACTCTAACTACCACACTGCCTTTCCACTGAGAAGTTATCTTCTTCTTGGTGCCTAAATTTGGAAATTTTCATCACCTTAAAATTGCAAGTTATAACTTAATAAATCCCCTTTATGAAAGCCAAGCCATTTCTGATATATTGCTTTCTGGCAGCTTTAGTGAACTGAAACAGTTACTTACTGCCATGCAGGAAATCTATCATCATAGCATTAGCTATATATAAGTAAAGGAAACAGATACATCCATGTCTACACACACTAATGCATACAGTCTTTTTCATAATTTGAAAAAATAACTCGTTTTCATATTTTGAAGAAATAACTCAATTAAATTACTACTGTATTGATTAACAAATAAAAGGTAAAAACAAAAAGTCATCAACCCCCATGGAACTCTGAGAATCTGATTTCATGATATAACTTTCAAAAAATATCCAAATATTCTGATTGTGACAAAAATATAAAAGATATACAAAACAATGACAACAGGGAAGATAGGTCATTGAGAGGAACAAAATAAACCAAAAGCAACCATCAAGGACTTTGGACTACCAAACTCAGATTTAAAACTACCTGGATTAAACTTGCTCAAAGAGCTAAAGGCAACTCCTTTAAGAGTTTAAGGCAGATTTGAGCCGACAGAAAAAATTAAAAAATAATAATAGTTCATGAACTTAAAGAGAGGACAAGTGAAACTAGCCTTTGGAATGTAAAGAAATAAGAATAAAGGAAATAGAGCAGAGTTGAAGGGACCTATGGGACACATCATGTGTACCTTTGGGAGTAGTTATAAAATTGGAATCAAATCAAATGTGATTATTTTAGATTTAGGATGCTATATTTAAGCCCCATGGTAGCTAAAAAGAAAGTATGAGGTAAACATAAACAGTAGAAAATGAGAGAACACTAACTTGGTATAATTTTAAAAAATGTAACAGATATGAAATGTTGACATTAATGGAAATTTTATGGTTGGAAAAGATATGTCTTACAAAGATCAAATAGCAAAATAGCAGAAAAAAGCCCTGAAATAATAATGATTAAAGGTACACAGATCAGACTCTCCAGCAAAAGGATTTGTAAAATGGATAAAAAGCATGATCTAAGTATATGCTGTTTACAAGAGAAACACTTTATATTCAAGGACACAATTAGGTTGAAAGCAGAGGATGGAAATATATATACCGTCCAAAGTGTAACATAAAAGAGAGTGGGGGTGGCCTTACTAATGTCATACTTTAAGCTAAAAATATTAGAAAGGACAAAGGTCATTATATACTGATGAAATAGTCAATTCAATAAGAAGACAATTTTAAATGTATATGCTATATACAGGCAAAGTCTTCAAATATATGAAGCAAATACTGAAAGATTTGAAGAGAGAAATAGTTGGTTCTGTACTAATATTAGGACACTTAAATACAGAATTTTCAATAATGGATGGAATGTCTAGGAAAAATATCAACAAGGAAGTAGAAGACATGAACAATACTGTTAGCCAACTATATCTAGCAGATATACATATAATAGTTTATCCAAAAGCAATTGAACACACATTCTTCTCTAGTGCAGATGGATCACTCTCCAGCATACATCATATGTCATATCACAACAAATCTTAAAATATTGAAATCAAGAAATTTATGCTCTCTAATTACAATGGAAAGGATTTAGACATCAATAAAGAGTGATAATGGGAAAAACTACAAATATGTGGACAATAAACAATGAACTCATAAGCAACAACTAGGTTAAAAGAACAATTATAAGGGGAATTAGGAAATATCTTGGAGCAAATGAAAATGAAAATACAATTAAAAAACTTGTGAAATGCAGAAAAGACAGTGTTGAGAGGGAAGTATATAGCTATAATGGTGTCATTAATAAAGAATAAAGATACCAAATCTAGACCTAAACCTCATATCTGAAGAATGTAAAAAAAAAGAAATAACCAAACCTGAAGTGAGTAGAAGGAAGGAAATAAAAATGATAAAAGTAATCAACCAAATTAAAAGTTGTTTATTCGTAAAGATCATTAACGTCAGCAAAAGGTTATCTAAAATGACAATAAAAAAAGAAAGAGGAGCAAAAACTAAAATTAAAAAAAGTGGTACATGTTACTAATGACCCTACAGAAATAAGAAACATATGTTATAAGGGGACACTATGGACACCTATATGTCAAGAAATTAGATAACTTAAATGAAATGAATGTACCCTAGAAAACAAAAGTTACATACAGTGATTCAAGAGAAACAGAAGATTGCAACAGAATAATAAAAAGTAAAGAGATTGAGTCAGTAATCAAAGAAAAGCACAGAACTAGATGACTTCATTGGTGAATTTTACTAAACCTATCAAAAAATTTTACTCAAATCTTCAAGTGTTTCCAAAAATTGAAGAGGAGTGTGCTGGTTTGAAGCTATTACATACCCCAGAAAAGACCATGTTCTTTTAATCCAGGTTGGACCTTTTAATTAGGTTGTTTCAATTGAGATGTGATTCAACCAGTTAAAGGTGGGCTTTAATCCTTTTTACTGGAAATCTTTATGAGTGTTACAATGACAGAGAGAATGCAGAGACCCAAGAAAGAAATACTGAGAGAGAGCTTAAAGAGAAATGCAGTGGAGATGCTAAGAGACGAGCCACAGATAAGAGAGAAAGCTATTGGAATCAGAAGCTGAAAGCAACAAAATACAGGAGTGAAGGATGAGCAGATGCTGGCCATGTCCTTTTCCATGTGATAGAGATTTCCCATGTGATGCCTTCCGTCAGAGTCCAGTTATCATCTTGTTCATACCTTAACTGTGACATTTTCATGGCCTAAGAACTGTAATAAGTTAATAAATCCCCATTATAAAAGTCAACCCATTTCTCATATATTGCAGTCCAGCAGCTTTAGCAAACTAAAATGAGTAAACTCATTCTGAAAGACTAATATCATCCTAATATCAGATGTAAAAAGACAGCCTATGGAAAAATTACTAGCCAGTACTTCTTATGAATATGGATATAAAATAAATGGCAGTAGCACAAGTACAGACATACAGACACATGTATGTTATTGTTTTATGGGGAGCAATTTAGACTTTGACCGCAATAAATTGTGGGTATGTAATTTAAATGATCTAGTTGCTTACTGAGGAAGTAACTCATGTCTTAGAAATTTCTCAAGATTGGAAGTGGCAACTGGTTGATGTTTTATAAAATACCAAATGAAAATATAATGGTTGAAGTGTCAATGTAATGAACAAAAGATGGGGAAAGCAGCAGAGAGACTGAACAATCTGGGAAGGAAGAGGCTATGCTAGGGCACACAGGGGAAATAAAATTTAGAAAAGGTCCTGAGTATAACAGGTAATCTAAAAGTCCACAGGTATGTTCAGAGACAAGGGCATGCTGAGAAAAGTCCTAAGAAGACCCTAAACTTTTATGTCTGCCTGATGTTTAGTCTCTGTACAATCAGTAGAGGATGTACAAGCTGAGTCTGTAAAAAGCCTGGCTAAGAACAAGAAGTTCCCAAAACACAAGAAGAAACAGAGAAGTACAGATTTTTGCTGCAAACCTTTAATCAAATTGCTATCAAACCACAAAACTAAAGGAAGAGACACTTGGGTAACCAAATACAAAAATGAATGTAGACTTTACACAATGTAACATCATTTGGCCCTGAGTCAAAGCCAACAGTTTGATGGAACTGTTGGTTTCAAGCAGGAGCCTGAAGAAATGTCTTCCTATGGTCTGTTGGCAATTGCAGAACTTTGGAAATGTTATGGTCAATTCATTAGAAAGAAGCATCTGAGTCATTGCTGATAAATGTGACCTAATATTTATTTGTAGCTTTATAAAAGCTGGGAATCCAAAATATAGGGGTCCTTGACTTGTTCATTAGAATTATAATGCACTTAAACCTAACTATTACCAATAACCACTGTGGAAAGATTTTTCATCCAAAACAGAATAGCTCTGTATTGTGACCTTCCTTTGAGTTTTGCACCTTATTGTAGGATCAGGCCCTAACTATTTTTATTTTTAATTTTTGTTTTATTGATAAATATTCACATACCATGCAATAAAAAAGTAACCAAAAATAAACAAATACACTGAAAGTAAACAAGAACAACAAACATACTGACAATAAACATGAACAACAAACACTGAGGAGAAAAGATAATCTAATATCACAGTCACTACATTATATTCTTCAAAATGTGGAGCTTTCAATTAAAAATTATAGGCAGGAAATATTTTTTAAAGTGTCCAATTTGGGGGAAGACAAGAAATATATAGCAACAATTCCTGTGATAGCCCACTTATTGATAAATCTAGCAAAAGGCTTTCAACAATTGTTTTATATATTTCCACAGAGGATATTGAAACCATGGACAAAGGACTAAGGAAAACTAGATAATGATATCTTGAAAATAGGGAATAATAAACATATAGAAACTATAAAGGAATTTAATAGAAATTCTAGAATGAAAGTATAATACTGTCTTAAAAAATTAACTAGAGGAATTTGAAAGAAAATTTCAGCAGGCAAATGAAAGAATTGATGAACTTCAAAATTGGTCAATTGAGATTATCTCAT
>PVIY010034540.1:0-27036 GCA_004026745.1 Myrmecophaga tridactyla
ATGTGACTGTGTGATTGTGAAAACCTTGTGTCTGATGCTCCTTTTATCTAGCATAGGACAGATGAGTGGGGGGAAAAAGGATAAAATAAATAAACAATAGAAGGAGATAAAGGGTGAAAATTCAGTAGATTGAAATACTGTGTGTCAACGAGAGGGAGAGGTAAGGGGTTGGGATATATGAGTTCTTTTTATTTCTCTTCCTGGAGTGATGCAAATGTTCTAAAAATGATCATGGTGAAGAATACACAACTGTGTGATGATACTGAGCCATTGACTGTGTAACATGGTTGGACTATATGTGTGTAGATATTTATCATTAAAAATAATTTTAAAAAAGCTTCTAGAGTCAAATTGTCCAAATATGGGACCATGGGCAATTTAAACTCTCTGTGCCTCAGTCTTATTCTGTAAAATCAGGTTAATAACCTAAATCATGGGATTTTTTAAAGAATTAAAAGAGCCAGTTGACATAAAACACTTGGAAAGTGCCTAACACCTAACTAACATTATTGAAGAATTCACTGTTATCATTGCAGGAATATGTGCTGCATTAGAAATTACATTTAAATGGACTTTGAGAATACATGTGTCACAGTGTGGGAGCTTGTCTGTTTATCTATCAGATTCTTTAGTTTTACTCTGCTCAGCTTCCCCTACAAAATCATGAGCTTTTCAGTGATTATCTCTTCCTCAAGGTTAATTCAGTGTTATCCCAAGCTCTTATATTTCATGTACTGTGAAAATATTGTTTCAAGAAACGTTCTTCTCATCCAAATCATGCATCTCAATTGTGTTAAGTATATAATGACTGGCCATGTTAGCAAGACAGATCCAGGGTTAATTTAACATAAGTGTTTGAGATTTGTTTTCTTTTTTCTGGCTCTCTGAATTTAAACATTTTTCTAAACTTGATTTTTTTTTATTTTTAGTTAGAAGCAGTATTCCAACATGGGGATCCACAGAATGAATTTACAAAACCAGTTTCCAAACTTTTGAATTGTTCAAATTGGACAAGTGTTTTTTCAAAGTACATGAGTATTTTCAAAAATTACCCTGTTCTTAAAAGTTACCTGATTCTGTGACTACAAATCAATCAGATAAATTACTAATTTTAATTATAAATAAATTAATGTTGAACAGTTCTGCTAGCACTATCCTGTGAAATCAAAGAAAATCAAAGAGAGGCAAATCAAAGAAAAGCTAAAAAGCAAATGCAGAAGTTTACAAATTGAAGTCTAAATAATAAAACAGCCTCATTAAATTAATGTTGTTAATCTAAAGACAATTAGCCCTTCTGTGATACATGTACATGTCGGAGCATATTCTGAATAGATTGTTGTCAGGAACTCAGAATCATGTCACATATTAATTCATAATAATCCCCTGGCACCTCATGAATGGCATTTCTTGGACTATCTTAATTTGTGCATCAGGTTTTTCTAAGTGGCAAAATTCTCTGAATATCTGTGCAAAGGAAAGGCAAAGAACACTGTAAATTAAAATTCCATGAAAGGAATTTATTACCAAGCCAAAGCTTGGAAATATTTCTGTGTTGAACATTGCTGACAAGGATACATTCTTGATCAGACTTTGCTGATGGGCAAAATACAGAGCACATTGCCAGTTCCCTAAGTCTCTGGAACACTAGAAATCCAATTCTGAGCTTCAGAAAATAACTCAGCACAACCCCACCCTCAATCCCCAAAGAAAATAATACCCAGCAAGTATAGAACTGACAGATATAGGACAAATAATGTTTTCTACAGTGGACTCTAGAACATATATACAAAAGTACATTTAAAAAGAGATGTTTTTAAAAAACATTATGGAAGGAAGCAAAGTTATAAGGTTTTAGTAAGGGGCCAGTCAGCCTGACGACGGAGAAAGAAGCCAGGAACAGGGGAGAACTGTGAGAGTAGAATGTTTGGGGAGTGGAGCAGGGAAAATTTCACGATGGAATTATTATATCAGGGGAATTATTATGTCAGGTATTATATCAAAATTGTTGCCTCCAAAATTTGTAGAAACCTTATAGAAGTGAGAATCAGAACACCAGGAATCTGCATCCTATTCACCACCAAGCAATCATATGATCTTAGAAATGTCACTAACTATTCTGCATGTTTCCCCAGTTTTATAATAAAAATGATTACCACAAGTCCCCTCCCTGGACTGTTGAAGTCCATGAACAAAACTTCCTTAAAAGCCCTATAAGACTATAACTTAAACACAATAGTTTCATTTTTATAATTTTGTCATTCTTGTCCCAAAATCCTATCTGAGGGGTGAACCTTTATGAGTAATGGGCCACAACCTTTTTAAAATTGCTGATTTCCTCCACATCGTGTATTAGTTCTGCTTCTTACATTGCACAGGCTCAAAACCTCCATGGAACCAAAGAAAATGTCATTCGTTTCCTAATTTTTATTTTTATCACTTACCTACTGGCCTACCTCTTCTATAGTTCCATATCTCATGGGGCTACAACATTTCTGCCACCAGATTGCATGCAAGCAACCGTTCCCAGCAAACATTAAGGCTAATTAAAATATCACTAAACGGTATTAAAAGGTGAGCCCACATGTTTTACATTTCCTCTAGTCCTACTCTTGGTGATTTACATAAATGCTTCAGAATATTCAAAATGCATTTTTAAATGTCACCACTTCCAGGGATTACTGTTATTTGTATATTGCTCTTAATTAACTTCAACTTCAAAATCTGGTTGGTCAGAATGATTTTGTGCCTTGTATCTCCTGGTCTCACTCAGCACTGGTTTAATTAGGTTCCCAGCTTGCTTTCACCGAGATCAAAAGCAGGGAGAGGGGACTTGAAGAGGATTATCATAATAAATAAAAATGCTGCCTTGTTCTTTTGGTTCCTCATTCTGTGCATTTTTTCCATTTAGACTAGAAATAACAAATGCACAACATGCCTATTCTATATATGCTAATGCATCCAAACTACTGCAAACACTTAAATGTTAAAGCAACAACTTTGTTATTTAAAAACTGGGCCTAATTTCAAGCTCAACATTTTGTCACAAGAGAATGCAGAAAAAATAACTTACACTGTGTTTTTAATGGTTTATACACTTCAGAAACCATCATGTCAAGGGAAAAATATCATCCAAACCATTTATTCATAGTAATAGTCATAGTGATTTTTTAACTGAGAGCAAACTCATTGAGATAGAATCATCTAAAATCAAAATAAGCAAAGAGAAATGTGAGAGATCTCGAATCCATGGAAATAAACTACGATGAAACACAAGTTACGGGAAACCCCATGCATACCATTCAATTTTTTGATGCTCATTTCAAACTTTTTCAAATAATGCAGAAGTAAATAGTATTAAAAAAGTAAAAGTTTATCTTATTTCCCCACCACTCTTCAACTAAGTCCCACCCCCCTCTCATAGGTAGCCATTGCTCAGAATTAGGTATCTGAACATTTTCAAAACATTTTAATGCATACATAAATGTCGCCATGTAATATATAGTGTTGATATATATAATTTTACAAATAATATCTACATGGCTGTACACATTTATTCATTCATTTAATGATTTTACTTTTGATGAACATTCAGGTTGTTGAAAATCTACCACAAACGTCTTTGAACACACGTTTAAATATTTCTGAAATATATATTCTTAGGAACGTAATTGCTAGCTCATTTTTATTTTGATAGCTCCAGGCAAAATTACTTTCCAAAAATTGTCCAGCGGAATTTAAACTCCTACTAACAGGGAATGAAGGTGGCATCTCCATACATCACTTCCACCGGGCACTGCCTCACCCTCTCCTGTACTCTAGGACAATCATGACTGTGCCCTGTAATTTCAGTGGAATCCTGGAAAAGAGCGAAGGTAAAGTGCATGCTCCATCTTCTACATTTTACCAAAAGTACCACTAAGCAAAATTTCTAAAATCAGGAACAAAATATATAAATCTCCTCTGAGCCAAATTTGGTTAAATGTGCACTTATGGTCATCTTTCAAACACCCATATTTAAGGGAGGGAGTGGCCACTCTGGAATTCTGAAATAAATACAGGAAGACCATTAGGCTGTAATATCAAAAGATCACTGTTGCTTCTGAAACTTTGTGTAGTTCAAACTGTAAGCTCTAGGGAAATTTAGGAGGTTTTTAAAATTGGAGATAGTTTGTAAGTAAGAGCTGCCCCCCCAAAGAAGTCACAAGTGATTTTTGAAAGAAAATATATCATAATAATTACATTTATAACTAGTTTTGGTTGCAAATAAAAACTCAAACAGCTTTATTATTATAACAATTCAACAGAATAGTGCACCATAGCACCCACCATGATAATTTATCCAGCCTCTGTTGAAAGAGAAAGGCCCAAAACCCTCCTACAGTATCAAATAAAGCAAAGATAATTAAAACAATTAAGTTGCATATTTTGATCAATATAGCAAAATGGAGAACCCAGAAAAAAAACTATACAGTTTAAATATGATTACAAAATAAGATATTAAAAAAGGAGTAGAATAAAAAAAAATTTTTTAAATATTAGCAAAGTCCCTTGAGGGATGGGAGAAAATATATTGAACTATTAAACTTTACCACCAGGGAAACCCCAATACTGAGCCAAACATTAGGGACACCCAAATCAATAGGCCAAGTTCTTGATATTGAGGCTTACTCTTGTGAAGTTTATGTATACAGCTGAGAAGCTTAGCCTACCTACAGGTATGCTTAAGAGCAACTTCTGGAGGACCTCTTCTGTTGCTCAGATATGGCCTCTCTCTCACTAAGCCCAACTCTGCAAGTGAAATCATTGCTCTCCCTCTTTGTGAGACATGAAATCCACAGGTGAAAGTTTCCCTGGAGACATGGGAGATGACTCCTAGGGATGAATCTGTTCCTGGCACCGTGGGATCAACGATACCATCCTGACCAAAAGGGGGGAAAGAAGAATAACAAATAAAATATCAGTGCCTGAGAGAGTTCAAATAGAGTCAAGAGGCTACTCTGGAGGTCACTCATACACAAGCTTCAGTTAGACATTGCTACCTATTACAGTTTGCCAAACCCCAACCAAAACCATTGCAGCCAATCCTAAAGAACACCTAGGGCATTAAATAAGATTCTACAACGATTCTATGTACTAGGGTAAATTTCCAGCAATCCACAACCTCCAGGTGGGTACCTGGACCAGATATGTCCTGAAATGCAGAGGGGCCGGTCTCTCTGGTACATCATATAATTCCATCCTTCTATCCCATATGTGTCAGTTTGAATCTGTGGTGGACCCCAGAAAAGCCATGTCCTTTAATCCCATTCAATATTGCTGGGTGGGAACTTTTTGATTATCCAAGGAGATATGACCCACCCAATTGTGGGTGGTAACTTTTGATAAGGTGGTTTCCATGCAGATGTATCTTCAGCCATTTAAGGTGGGGTTGCTTACTGGAGCTCTATAAGAGGAAACCATTTTTGGAAAAAGCTTCAGAGCCATGAGAGCCCATGTAGCCAGAAACCTTTGGAGCTGAAGAAGGAAAACACGCCCGAGGAGCGAAAGCTAGTAGACATCACCATGCTCGCCACGTGCCTTTCCAGTTGAGATAGAAACCTGGAACATGATCAGCCTTCTTGAACCAAGGTACCTTTCCTTGGATGCCTTAGACAGGACATTTCTATAGCCTTGATTTAATTTGGACATTTTCACAGCTTTAGAAGTGTAAACTTACAACTTAATAAATTCCCCTTTTTAAAAGCTGTTCCATTACTGGTATATCATGTTCCAGCAGCTTCCAACCTAGAACACCATATTATCGACAGCCCCTCCAAGATGAAAATGTTAGAATGGCCACAGTTCAAGTACCCCTAAAGATTGGGAAAAGGATCAAAGGTGAAGGTGGAGTTATACAGAAAAGTACAGTTTGACAAACAAGTATGATTGCTGAATGATCATATTGATATTTCTTTTTGCCTCTAGTATCTTAGAGCAGCTAGAAGTAAAAACCTAAAATGGTGGAATTGTAACCCATACCAAATTCTGAAATCTGTTCTACAACTAATTGTTGCAGTGTGCTTTGAAATATATTGCTTTTTAGTATATATACTATTTTTCACAAAAGAGAAAAAAACTCTCTTCTAACCTCCAGGAATTTGGAGCAGCTGGAAGGAAAAATCTGAAATAGTGGAATGGTAATCCATAACAAACTCTGAAATCTGTTCTGTATCTACTTATTGATGTGTACTTTAAAAATCATTGCCTTTTCCCTTTTTCTTTGTATATATGTTATATTTAACAATAAAAAATGTTTTAAAAAAAATCCATGGAGGGTGTACGGGTGGTTCAGTGGTAGAATGCTCTCCTTCCATGAGGGAGACCCAAGTTTGATTCCCGGACCATGCACCTAAATAATAAAAATCCACGGAACTACACTACAAAAACAAAAACAGGAGTGGGAGGGAGTAGAAAGGATTATCTAATGAATAGTTTAGGGATAATTAAATCCAAATTCAGCAAAAATATGGATCTGTACTTTACACCACATAAGGAAATAAGCTCCAGATGTATTAAAAAGATAAATATCTAAAAATCAAATTACAGAAAAATTTTTGAAAGAATAGAAAAATTGTTGGAGCCATAGAGAAATGTTAACTGTCTTAACCCTGAAGCATTGAAGTCACAAAGGTAAAACTAACAGATTCAAATTTGAAAAACTGTTTTATTTTGTTTAATGAAAAATAAAACTAGTAGAAACCATAGAGTATTGCTATTTTTGAGAAAAATATCAGGGCCAAGAGCATAAAAAGAGAGATAATTCAAAGAAAGAGAATAAATACACTTAAAGGAAGAAAGCCTATTCTGGCTGGAGTTCATAAATATTTTTAAAATGTGGCTAAAACTATTATTCAATGCTTTTGTAAAGCAAAGTGACCCTACAAAGTAAAATTTTAATAAGTACTAATAAATTTTCATACATTTTAATATAGTACATACCTAGAAATGTATCCTAAGAAATAAAATAAAACTGCTATTTACTGTATTCAGTAATTTACAGATATCATCTTCTTTAATTCAACAAAAGGAAAAAACCCTAAGGCCAGATATATTCAGTATGCATTTTCTACAAAGGCAAAAACACTCTAAATTTCCCACCACGGGGGAAAACATTAAGAAAATCATGGTCTTTATGACATAGTACATATCCACTCAAAAAAAAATGTTTGAAGCCGAGGTAGAGGTGACACAATACAGTAAATTAGGCAGAGTTCCACCTGTCCCCTCTCTCTCTGCCTTGTAGCTAATACGAATTCTCATATCCTTGACCCTGTACAAATGTCAGCTTGGACAGATTCCCCCGAGAACTGCACTGAGTGGAAGGCTGGCAGGAGGAGAATTTTTGCTCCTTTGCTGTGGGAGAAAGAGTTTGCTGTCTGAGGATCCCAGCTGCAAGGAAGAAAGGGAATATTGAAGGACCAAGGAAGTGGTAACAAGATAGGAGAAGGAGAGCAGATCCTTCCAGGGCACAAGAGTAAGCAGCTCCCTGGGGTTTCTAGGTATTGAGAACAAGAGCAAACGGGAGACTTTAGCAAGACCTGCTAGTCACCAAGGACCTCTTCAGTGTTCGAGAGGCAGAAATCAGGTTGGAGATCCCTGTCTGGGTTGCCCTTTCTAAAAGGAGACCTTTCGCTTGACTGCATGGCTCTCCTGTCATCATTCAGCAATACACAAGTGTCTGTGATATAACTGCCTATCACCTGCTGGAAGGAATAGGAAACAGCCTGAAATAATTGCTTATGGGAAGATGCACACGTGTGGGAGCTCCTGGAGCAGGCCAGAGGTGTGATCCCGAATTCTGAGCTCATAGATCAGTCCCCAGAGCAGCAATCAAGGCTTAGGAACCATGGAAGCATCAACTGGTTTCCAAATTGCAGTGCTGGTGACTCGCAGTGACAAGCACTCGGTGGTCAGCCATGCTTTCGTGTAAAACACGTAAGGAGGGCCACAGTTCTAGAGATGATTTTCAAACTCTGGGTACTCACTGAGGCCTTCCTTTCGCAGGGTCCTTTCCACTACTTGGCTCTGGAGGCAAACTTACATGAAAATGCTAAATATTAATTGCAAGAAAGCAGAAAAGGGGAGGAAAGATGATGCATAGGGCCAGAGACTAGAAGATAATATGCAAAACTTAGTTTGAGTAGTGTGTGTGATGGACTCTTTTCCAACTGTTCATAAATAAAAAGATTATTTTCAAAATCATTTTTTAAATTTACTTTTAAAATCCTTTACACAATAAAAATTAAAGTGCTGGGTAGTCACACACTTCAATGGGTGGATGTCCAGTGACTTTTATTATGTTTTAATGAAATACAGTAGAAAAATGGTATGGGGCAAGATGTTTCCTTCAGCAAGGGAAGACAATATCGAACAGACAATGTTCTGACAATATCAGAACCATGGAACCCTGAGATATACATTTTTGCCTCATATGAAACTGGCTGCTCTTACTATTTTATACTGTATTTCAAACATCCTGAACCATTAACTTTGAACAGTTGAAGTATAATAATCTGTCTAATCCATAAAGAAATTTCTCATTGACCACCTAAGATTTACAGGCTTTGAGCTATGCTCTGCAATAAGTTTTCCATTAATTAAAAGCACTACAGAAAGAAAGCTCTTTAAAATTTAAGATACCATACTATTAGAACTGATTGCAATTCAGTGGCAAATAATTTTTGCATAAATGGGGTGTGAGTACGATACTCTACAGGGAAGCCACCAATATCCTTTGTCACTTGAAAGGAATCTGTGCAAGTGGACTTGTGATAAAAGTTGTAATTTAATACAATTTTTATCATCTGAAACTTTCTTACCATCAATTACTAAAATTCAAATGGTACTTTTTTTCTTATTAAATAATTAGAGAATGTCCATTCACTAATTATACGTGAATGCCTTTGCCATTTTAAGTGGTGAAATAATCAGTGGAGGTCGTTAAGTGATATCATAACTGTACTGCAAACTTTCTCATACGGCACAGGATAACACGTTATACCTGAAGTCTTATTCACACATTAGCCAAGTATACAATTACCTGTCAATGTTCTCAACACATGGCTTATGGGGTCTTTTTCTCAATGGAACTTGTTGTAACAGACTTTAAAGCACCCCAAATTGAGGATTTTTTTAAAAGTATCTACCTCAATGATCAAAGAGAAGAAATCATATATAATTTTCCACCTGATTTAGGAACTAAAAATCATTGACAGCCCAGACAAAGCAAGCCCTTTTTAAAAAAGATTTTTAATTGTGTTATTCTTATTCAGATTGAAATATAATTGCCTTGGTCTTAAAGACTATTTTTGTAGCCAAATAATTTTTTTTTCACATGGGCAGACAGTGGGAATCGAACCCGGGTCTCCAACATGGCAGGTGAGAGAACTCTGCCACTGAACCACCATGACCCACCCAGCCAAGTAATTTTTTATAAAGCTTTCCATTTAGCATCTTGAATCAAATACAATAATATAATTTATTTTATATATTATTGCAAAGCAGAGTGTAAGAATTTTTTTTCATTGCAGACTATACCTAAGAGGTGATAGTTAAGATTCTTGAGAATTAGCTACAAATCAGTACCTAAGAGCAGATATATGCCACAGGCATCATGGAGAAAAAACATTTCCTGGGTCAGAAATGAGAAGAAACAGAACTTGACTGCAAGCTAATCAATGGCAGAGTTTCCTTAAAGAGAACTTACTGGTCAAAAGGAAGATTGGTTAGGATAGAAAACAGAAAACTGGATGCTTACCCGCAAATTTGTCCAAGGAAAAGAATGGCCTCACAAGGAGACTTGACAGTCCGAAGGAGAGAACTTCCTTGTTCTGATCAGAGAGCTGTCGCAGTCTCACAGGTGACTCCCTGGGGCCCTTAAACACACAGAGTCTACCATTAATTCCCCTTGAGCCGATTCCAGGATCCTCAGCTCACCTTCTGATCCCAAACCTTGCCAGGTAGTCCTTCTACAGGGTAAGCAGGCCATCCCTTAAATTTCTTACTACAGATTAAAAAAAATTCTGTTTATCAATTGTCAAGAGTTTGGCAACTATCTGTCCCTGAGAAACTGAACCCCTCTTGGTGTAGTGACAAAAGCTGAGAAATCAGCCAAACCCTTAGCGTACATGCACAATATTTGATTTTTTTAGGAGCCTGGTTTAAAATGTTTTAAGAAGTCTACCATGAGAGATAGGTCTTCAGTCAGTTATTAAGAACCAATCTGCCCCCTGCAAAGACAGGGTCAAAGGCATACCTCTTTTTTTTTCCACTATGTTTTGCATCTATTTTACATATTTGTTTTGTTGATGATCCGGACTCTATTTGTCTTTGATGAGTCTTAATGGAAACTTAAAAAACAGAGCCATCACTCTTGCTTCAAAGAAAGTTTGGAAGAACACCCAGCTGCTTCTTCAGGGTACAGACAGCAAAGTGTTATCAAGAAGCAGACAGTGGGACAAAATGATCAGAGAGGCAGGTTTCCTTAGTGTGGCTTGAACAGAATATTAGATGTAGCCATATAAGCAAACACAAAGTGAAAGACTAAAAAATTTAAACTCACTTCTATGCTTATGTTTGTACAAGCAGTGAAGAGATGATGCAGTAAAAATAGCAATACTTTCCAAGCCAAACGAATGAGGTATCAGTCCTGATTTTGAATCAGAGAGACACTAAACCACTACTGTACATTGACATACCTGTCAAGGTGGTAAAAGGACCGTATGTCTTAGAAAACATGAAGAGAAGAGTTATGTACTATAAATAACAATGCTTACTACATCATATCTGCTATCTGTATGATAAAATTGGCAGGAGTTTTAGGAAATACTTTTAGCCTAAATAATGTGGGGGAACCTCTCAAAGGTAAGAGGTGGAGGTGGAACACTGCTAAGAGAAAAAGAGAAACTGAGAGAGCCACAGGGAGATGGAAAGGAAAAGAGAGAAAGGGAGAGGGAGAGAGCTTTGACTCTGGAGAAGGTGGTGGGAAGTTGTCTGTCCACCTTTGTTTACAGTCATGCCTGACACCAAAATTTGCAACAAAAAATTTTTCAAGGTTGAAGTTAATGACAAAGCAGAAATCAAGAACATAAATGGTTCAGAAAAAAAGAGACAGTCAAGAGTTGAAAGAATGACTCGAATAAGGCCTCAAAATAATTTAAAATTAGAAAATATTTTAAAATATCAAGGACGGAGAGCAAGAAATTCAGAAATATAGAAAGGTAAGGATGTGACTTCTGTTAATATATTAAAAAGTAAAATAATTTTCAAATGTAAAGGCAGAAGGAATTGAAGATAAATATAAAACTGAAAATAGATATAAGGAAAAATGTTTAAAAAATTTTTAAAGGAGAAATAAAAGTGGATCAATATATAGCAAACAATAAAGTACTCAGTTTTCTAAAGGTATTCTAAGGTAGATATTTTTTAAACTTTTTATTATAGAGGGCTTCAAACATAGAAATAAAGACAACAACACAGCGAGCACTCATGCATCTTACCTGGTTCAACAACCGCCAATCCACAACCAGTCTTCCTGCGTTATCCTCCTTTCCCCAAATCCGGATTATTTTTGAAGAAAACCCTAGAAACCATCCATTTGTCTCTAATATTTTAGAATGCATCCCCAAAAGATAGCCATTCCTTTTCTTAAACATAACCACAATATCACACCAATAATAATAGTAATAATAATAAATTTCATGCCTTAATGTCATTAATTATCCCGTCACTGTTCACATTTTCTCAATGGTTTTACAAAAACTATTTATTTTATTTGGAATTTAAAAAGGGGTTCTATCAATTCCTATTTGTTGATATAACTCTTACTTGTCCTGTAATCTATCATTTTCTCCTCTCTTCTTTTTTTACCCTTACAAAAATTAAAAAAAAAAAAAAAAAACTAAACCAAAAACCAGTTTGCTTTTTCATAGAGTTTCCCACCATGTGGATTCTGCTGACCGCATCCCTGTCATGTTGACAGGAACCTCTAGCCCTTGTGTCTTCTGTAAATTGGTAGTAAGAGCTAAACTTACCAGATTCAGGTTCGATTATTTTAACTAAGACAGCCTCATGGGTGAGGGTTGTCCTTCTACATGGAGGTACGTTACAGCCCCTTGTTTTTCTTTCTGTTATTTTAGTAGTCATTGATGACCATTGCCTAAATCCATCGATTCATTACGGGCTGTAAAATAATGATATTCTAATACACACCTTTTTCATTATTCACAGGAATACCTCTTTCACAAGAAATTTCCCATCTCCAACTATTTGGTTATCCTGAGATATGATTTGTTTTGTACATACAAACACATGATATGAGGTATGATAAATGCTTGATTCTTCTCCTTTACTTATACTGAGGTTATTTTCCATATCATTGTGACTTCATCATTTAAACATATTCAATGTTTCCATCTGTTGCAACCATTGTCCTTACACTCAATTGTTTCACCCTCCAAAGTCAATATTTTAATAGATTTGTACAGAAGTATAACTATAAACTATTTTCACGGGATATGCCTTATAATTGCCATTTGATATATGAGAAGGGTCAAATGAGTTTCTAAACGCACAAACGGCAGGACTGAAACTGTACCTCTAATCCCCTGTTCTCAAGTTCAGTGCTCCTTCCAGTTCCCCAGGAGTTCTCAGTGCCAGGACAGTCACATCTATAATGAAGTCTTCAGTAGAAATGAGATACATTAAGACCACGTGATATCATGGTGTATCTCAGTGTTCTGTTGTCAGCTCTCCTTTTTTTCAAAGGTTGTCCTTTATTATATTCGAGCTGATTTAGCATCAAGTCTCAATTCATTGCAGTATAAACATGAAAGGGCTCTGTTTTTTCTAATAACTGCTCCCAAGAGTGCTGTCAAACACTCCCTTTCCCTGAGTTAAATGCTTGGTTAGCGATATTTGAGCCCAAATCCTTAACTTTTCACTCATTTTGGATTACTGAAAACTCTCCTTGAAAATACTGTACTTTTTGTCTCTTATTTACGTCATTAGTGCAATTAGAATGAATGTATATAGTTCAGGGGACTCATGTTCAGATCTTAAAATCAGGTAAATGTCCTCATCTTTCCAGCTTGTATTCCCAAAAATGAATTTTCATTTTAACTTATACAACGTGTAGACAGTTCCCTATTCCCTGCATTTGAAGCATAAGCAATACAAATCTGTTAATTCTGTAAGTAGTTTTTTATGATTACGATGTAACTTTATCTTATCCTCAAAACATTTCAAATAAATCCCTTATGTACAAAAGTAAAGCAAAACAAAAAGCAACAAAAATGCCCTCATTCTATTTCTCAGGGCTCTCCTGTTCATTATAAAACTTCAATTTCATTTTCATTTTAAAACTTTCCTCCCACCTCAGACCTTTTTCCTTCCCCTCTGCCTCTTCTTCCCTAGTGCAGGCTAGACTGGGGGGTCCAGAAGCCTGGAGTGGGGAGGAATTGGGGTCTGCCCTCTCACAGCTAAATCTTCCCTGTGCCTGCTTACCAACTGGTGGTGGCGCAAGGCGAAGGAAGAGGAGAAAGAGGACCTCTCCTCTTTGCGATGGCTGCCACCGCGTCTTTGTCTACACCTCGTTGACCCCGGTTCTGTTTCCGTGGCTGCCATTACGAGCGCCTGATCCCTTGTGGGGTGCACTCGCGGTTCTCTGGAGGCCCCTGCACAGTACCCTCATGTGACAGGTCTGTCTTGGGCCTGACCTTGTCATCCTCTGCTCAGGCCCTGACTCAGTGTCCACCCAAGGCCTCTTGCTGCCAGGACACCCTGGCTCAGCAAATAGCCCTCTTCAGTACAGCAAGAAGGCGTAAGCCCAGCTGCCTTCTGCAGAGTCAACAGGACCCAAGGGAAACTTTTGTCTCCTTGTTACACGCCATGAAATACAGATTGCCCCCACCCCTATTCCCAACCCCTGACTCCCTCTCTTAGCTCTACTATCCTTTCTTCCTTTCATTTTCCCTGATGGCTTAACAATGTTCGATCAAGAACAGATCACTATGCCTCAACTTACTGAGACAGGGAACAATTGCAGAAGTGCCAGTTCTCAGTGAGGAGGGCAAGTGGAATGAACACCCACCATCAGCCCTGGGGGCAGGGGAGAAAAGGACGGGAAGGCATCTTTCAGTCCTCAAGGTGTGCGTCCCTTCAAAGGGCAGCCCCTCCTGGACCTCAGTCCTCTGGGACTGATTCTGTGGAAGAGGCACCTCCGTAGCAAGCCTGGGGGAGGTGGCCACAATTCTCACTTAGAAGGAGGGTGAGACAACCTTTTCTCACTCCGCTCTGGGTAGGACTGGCGCTGCAAGACTTATGTCACTCATTTCATTTTAATCATATTGCAGATGACTTATGCATCTCCCACAGGGCCTACCGCAGGGGAATGCATGATTAAACCTCTCTGTAAATAGTTACCAATATTTCAAAGTACTTTTGGTCTATAGAAAAGAATACTATATAATTTTCAGGTTTTATGTCCCAAATCTCTAATATTTACCTCCAATAGCATATAGAAAATAGTGTCTAATTTAATTTTACAAAATACCAAACGTAGCAACCCTCAGTGAATGAGAGAGCAAGATTTCTTTATAAAATTCAAAAGAAACTTTGCAACTATCAAGTAATTGCAAAAAATACATATATTTATTTTGGGGGCATGGGTATGGGGGTCTCCAGCATGGCAGGTGGCCATTCTGCCACTGATCCACCGTTGTACCACCCCCAAAATACGTATTTTTTAAAAAGTAAAGTCTAAACCAACACATGAAGAAGGATTTATTACAACGGAAATTAAATAATTTTTTATATACTGGTTTGTTTTTGTGTATTTTGCCACTAGATTGCAAGCTCCAGGAGAACAGGGATCATTTGCAGCTGTATAAACAGCACGTGGCCAGAGGCTGGCACGTAGTGCGGTCAAATTTGCGAATGAATGAAAGGAAACAACAAAGATAAAGAAATGTATTTTAAGGGGGAAAACTTTGCAGATCAATTCATGTTGACTGATTTATTATCACAGCTGATTGTCACTCTTAGAGACAAAATGGACTGCCTAGGTTCTGTTGCTGAGAAGTCAAATCCTTTCCTTATGATGCCCAAACCAGACCTCTTGGTATTATTTCAGTTTTCATTTCCAATTACTGCAGTTCAGCGTCTGAACCCAAATCTTTTTAAATCCCAATTTTCAGGACTATGTAAGTCTCTTAGAGTTAAAAGAGGCTACTCCATTGGTTCAAAGTCGTTTTGTGATTCTAGTTCTCTGCAGTCTATTGTCAACTGGGTAGCACAGCAAACGAACCTGGAGCTTAGGATAGCATCCCCCTCAGTGGAAAGCACAGCAGACCTTAAATCCTAGCAGGCCTCCAAAGGAAAGTGCCCCTTTCCTTTCAAATTCTACTTATAATTGGCTGCCAACAGAGGAAAGCATTCCATTCTAAAATATCTTTGCATAAGCTTAGAGCTCAGGGCTCACCACACTAACGAGAATAAACAAGTAACCCTGTGCTGGTTCTATAACTTAGCCATCCATGCTTTTTCCAAGCCGAGTAGCAAGGAGCATTCCTCAAAACATTTTAATTAAAACTATGAGTCAATTGTCACAGATACAACAGTGGAAACAGAGAAAACTAGGTTTATCCTAGTAGGCACTGGGCTAAGCAAAAAGAGCCATAAAAATTCACAAATACTTATCACAAAATCATCAACAAAAATGCCATATTGTTCTAGGGTATGTCTAAGTTTAGCGTTCCAGTTAGCACATCCCTAGGGCTATTCTAAACAACTATGTACTATATCTGGATTCCTTGCTGGAATAGTTTTTTTTTCTCTTTTCCCAGAATATCAAGCTATTTACTTGAGGCCAGACATGGCCCCACCAGGTCAGTTTGGGGAAAATATGTGGAAAATCTTGCTCATTAATAGCCTGCCCAGGCTGAGAAAACAGAAAACGTCATTTTCCAATGGTGTATATTTAGTCACCTTGTCACCAATAAAATCACATCTTTTCTTTTGTCCAAGACCTAAAGGGATTGGAGGAAATGAAGCAATATCCAAATAATTAACACCATTTAAAGGTACTAGAAGCGTTAGAACTACAGAAGGCAACTTGTGAATCAGACCAGGATGGCAGGACTTTTAGAAGCCAATCTGAGACTTGCCAGCTGTACCTTTCCCTCCCACATCACAAAATGTTGTCATACTTTGCTCCCACATCACAAAAACTCAAGCCCAAAGTTGCAAGCGCTCAAATGAAAACTAGGTCAGTGCTTCTTTGCACTTTAGGAAATCCATTTGCTGGACTATAAAGAAAAAGTTCCTCTCTCTAGAACACAACCCGGGCAAATCAGAAGATGTTTTACTCTCTCATCAAATAACTGAGATATGAGCACAACTTCAGAAAAATACATTGGATTTGTCCTGAAGATCCTCTAAGTATAAGAAAAAGTATAAATAAATTTTTAAAAAAAGGAAAAGTATAAAGTCTTTACCTCCCATAAGGAGACTCAATATACTGGACACCAACCAAGTGGCTAATTTATTAGGCTGTGTTGGGCATATTTCTGAGAGAGACGTAGTCGAAAGTAATTCAATTTCCTGCCCACACTGTTAGGGCACCAAGCATGGCTGCAGGTGGTGGCTGGATTTGTCCCCATATGCTCTGACAGAGCTGTTTTCTTTATCCTTACAGATGGAGGCCCAATCTCATGGGACTCGTAAAACAAACTGGAATCCAATACCAGAAAGCATGCTTCAGAGAAGACCCTTAAGTTACAAAGTGAAAAAAACTGATAAGTTTTATTTGACAAAGGTGCCAGTCCAGATGTTGCCAGCCCACCTCTTAGACTTGTGTGGTTGTCAGCGATGTGCAGGGCCCTCCAAGCTAAGAGCAACTGGAAGGCCGTGGTCATCCTGACTCCTTCTTAGTAACCTGGATAGCAAAAGCAAGTAACAGAGGGATATGATACAAATTTGGAAGAGGAGAGGCTAACCCAAAATATTGAAGAGTCTAAAGGACCTACTTAAGGCCCAATAAAAGCTTTAAAAATCACTGGCAGAAAAAGAAAGATGAGTACACTAATCTATTCTCTAACTTGGTACCACTAAGTCAAAAGTTGATATCAATGTCTCCTTATTCCCACTCAAACCTTGGCAGCGTGTTGAAAAGATAAGAGAAGTAGGTATGATTTTTCACCAGTTCTACCATATCACCACATGACTAAGTTATGAAATGGATGGCCCTAGGATAAGGTGAAAAATTGGCTACGAGCAAATTACCCATCTGTGTTAGTTAGATTCAGTTGTTAACTTGGCCAGGTGAGCATACCTAGTCTTGTTGCTGCGGACATAAGCCAATGGTACGTGAACCTCATTTGTTGCTAATTACATCTGCAGTCGGCCAGAAGGCGTGTCTGCTGCAATGAGTGAACTTTGACTTAATTGGCTGGTGCTTAAATGAGAGAATGCAACATAGCACAGCCTAAGCAGCTCGGCATTCCTCATCTCAGCACTTGCAACTCAGCCCAGGCCTTTGGAGATGCAGAAAGAAGTCACCCCGGGGAAAGTTGTTGGAACCCAGGGGCCTGGAGAGAAGACCAGCAGAGACCATCCTGTGCCTTCCATGTAAGAAAGAACCTCAGTGGAAAGTTACTGCCTTTCCTCTGAAGAACCAACAAAATAAATCCCCTTTTATTAAAAGCCAATCCGTCTCTGGTGTGTTGCATTCCAGCAGCTAGCAAACTAGAACACCATCCTATGTAAGTTCTGGCTTATCTCCCAACACAAGGAATCATAATGCACAGGGCTAAAAGAATCATAAAACAAACTTGCCCAAACTCTGCTGGATAAAAGAATGTTTATTTTTGTTAAGAGAATCAAAGGTCTTCAATCATGAAGCTTTCTAGAAGGGAGAATAAAAGAATTGGAGGGTTTGGCACAATCAGATTTAGATTTTTTTAAATGGACCACTAGAATTACTATGCAGAAAACAGACTTGTGGGAGGGAGAAATGGCAAGAGTAGAAGCAAGGGGACATTGAGAGACTTATTGCAATGGTCCAGGAAAAAGATAATGGTAGCCTGGACTAGGATGCCAGACATGAAGATGTTCACAAGTGGACAGAATTGGAATTTATTTTGAAGATAGCACTGCCAGCAGGATTTACTAATACCTTAGATGTAGGGTATAAAAGAAAAGAAGACTCCAGAATGACTCCAAGTTTTTTGTCATGTGAAATCAAGTAAAGGGCAATGCCATTTACTGAGATGGTGAACAAAGGTGAAAAGTTTAGGAGAGAAAAATCAAATTTTGCTTTAGATGTTAAATCTGAGATGCCTGTTAGACATCTAAATGAAGAGATCATTATCTGTCTCAAAAGATGCAGATGGTTCCAGTATGGTGAAAATTAAGAGCTACTCACTGGATTTGGCAATATGGAAGTCATTGGTAACCTTGACAATGAAAACTTTAAAAAATTTATCACTGCACAAACTTATATTTGAAAACTGCACTGTGGTATGTTCTACTTTAGATAATTTTCTAGGCTACAATGTGCCCAGGGAATACAAAGACTTCCAAAGGGTAATGACACAATGCATTGATTTGACAAAATTAAACTCTGTTACAAAAATCTCTTAGTTTCCAGAGGAAATAATTAAGTGTCTAACTTTAACCTTACTGAATGCCTGCCAGCTACCAGGTACTGTTCTAGGCTATGGGTGTAGCATTGAAAAAAAAAAAATCAAGAGACCAAATTCTCAAGGAATTTACATTCTAGTACAAGGAGAAAGACCTTTTTTTTGTATGCTGTATGGTGGGGTCACATTTCATTCTTTTTCCATGTGAGCATCCCATTATTGCAGCACCATTTGTTGATTTTTGTTGTTGTTGTTTGGTTGGTTGGCTTTTTGTTTGTGTTTTGCTAGTTTGTTTGTTTTTTGGGGAAGTGCATGGACCGGGAACCGAACCCAGGTCTCCCAAACGGCAGTTGAGAATTCTACCACTGAACTATACTTGCACCCCCGACATTTTTTTTTTAGTTAGAAATGGCTGATGTTAAATGTACAAATCAATGATTACAAAACTTCTTCCATCCAGGAACCACTTCATTGGGGACAATATTGCCTGGATAGTCAACCCCACAAATTATTATTATTATTTTATTTATTTATTTTTTTACATGGGCAGGCACCGGGAATCAAACCTGGGTCCTCTGGCATGGCAGGCGAGCATTCTTGCCTGCTGAGCCACTGTGGCCCGCCCCCCCACAAATTATTATTGCCACTGTGAACAGCTTCTCTAGAAGGAGGGAAAAGGAAAAATGGCAAACAGTTAATTGTATTTTACCTATCACAAATAAATGTTCTATTCAAAATAAAATGAAAACTTTGAGCATAATTTTACGAATACTTTACAAACATTAATACTAAAGAAATCAGCCTACTTACCACCTCATGACCATACTTTGAACATCAAAGCTTTAAATTGGATATGTTATACTATTAGAGTCTTCATACACGTGTCCTTTCATTCATGGACTCCCCTTCTCACAAAATCCTGGCTTTGAACACCTCTACGCAAATAATATCTTTTAATCCCACCAAGATCACTCCAGAGGAAAAAAGCCTAAACATAAGGGTACTATTTCTAATTTCACTGAAATTATAGAAAATCAGGCCCATGTTATGTTCTTCTAGAACTATTTGAATCCACCTTATCACATACAGAAGAAAACACAAAACTTAACTACTTTGGAATCTTCTACAAAGTAGCTCATTATATTACATATATATATATATGTAAACTTTTATCTTACATATTTGCCTCTGAATTCCCTTTTATTAACATCATAATTTAAAATTATAGCTGAGATATAATCACAGACATGTTAGAAACCTTCACAACATTAGATTTAAGATAAATCAAACGAATAAGACTCACTTAGTATTTAGGGAGTCATTGATAAATTCGTCCAATCATCACTACAAACAGAAAAAATCAGTACAATTTTACAAAGATCATGTGTGCACATCAGCAGCATTTAAGTACATTTGGACAAATCATTTGATTTATTAGATAACAGGATTGTGAGTGATCATCGTTTGCATAGAGATTTATTAGTGTTATTGTACATTACATTTATAAATAAATGTGGGGTGGGGAGATTATATGGTAGTCTTAAGGAAATTAATAAATATCAACATCTTTCCCTTTTTGTTAAGTGTTGAAATTCCACTTCTCAGCTACTTGAAGCTGTGTATCACACTACGTGGCTTACTTTGGTCAACAGTATCAATGGAAGTTTTAAGAGCTAGTGTGTGCTTTCTTGGGTTCTCTTTTCCATCTGCCATGGCAATAGATGATGTTTCAAACAGATGCTACTCTAGCAACATGAGTCACATGGGAACCATTGGTGTAACAGAGCCCCCAGCTTATCCTTGACAGATTCAAAGTGTCAATGAGAATTCAACTTTCATTATTTTAAGCTCCTGAAATTGGGGGAGTTTTATGTTACTGCAGCATAAACTAGCCTAATCTGACTGATAAAGGGGAAAGCAGATACGTCAACATCAAGGAAATTTGAATAGAGAGAGTTTAGATGACTTTCAGAGTTACATAAACCATCAAGAGCAAGGTTAAAATTGGAGCCTAGTCCCTGACCCATCATCTTTCAGACTTAAGCCTGAGTGATTTGTCTTCCCTCAAAAAAACTATACAATTTTCAAATAGGAAAAATGACTCTAAATTTGAAAAACCCCATTTCACCGTACTAGTCACATATCCAAAATAAAAGATATGCATGAATAAATCTTTTAACTTATATTAATAATAAAATTGTCTCTTTTGAGCAAAACAAATGTTACTCATAGTTACTTTCCACCAAGTAGAGTTTCCTAACTTTGTGCTTAAAAATAAAGTTGATCTTAATGCTTAAATTGTAGTCATACATCCTGCTTTATCATAGTATTACTAATTAAATACACTTTAACTAATGCTATTATTTTTGCGTGGGTAGCACCAGGAATCGAACCTGGGTCTCTAGCATGGCAGGCAAGAACTCTGCCTGCTGAGCCACTGTGGCCCGCCCAATGCTATTTTTAAATAAAAATAGAAAATGCTCCATGTTTTTTAAATGAAAACTGTTTGTAGCCAAAAGATCACTTTGAACTTTTAAAATGCAAATAGATTCTATGTTAAAATTGCAATATATAACTGGATGAAATGAGGATAAAAAGGCATAGGTTTGTATTCTTCGAATACTTTCCTTTGCCAAAGAATATCATTAAATCCATATTATAGGCCAGAGTTGTACCATGATAGATCAGCATTTTAAATAGTTTTGGACCAAGCATAAGTTTGTAGAACTCACTTTAATTCAGTAACAAGTAAATTTATTTGTAAAAGTCTAAAATCCCTCGTCCAATATATATTTACAGTTAAGATGAAGGAAATATGTTTTATTTTGAAATATCCTTAGTGATCTTTCTTAATAGAGTAAATTATCAAATTACCTGTAAAATCAGTGAAAAATATAGCAAACTTTGTCACAAGTTGTGCCAGACGAGGAGGTAGCAGGAAGAGAAGTTAAGGGGGAAAGAAACAGGAAAATATGGTTCACCCGTTGCAAGGTTACCCATATTTGGGCCAAGAGAAACCAAACCCCCAAATCACTACAAGGAAACAAAGACTGAATCTTAGTAGAAACTTAAAGCCAGAACAAATTATTGCTGCTCAGATGTGTTGTCTCCTCCACAGTTTAACCTCTGGATATTCTATAGGTCACCTAAACAATCTGTTTAAATTAATTTTACTCTTCTCTGGCCTGATCAGTTTCTGGGACTTAGGATAAAAACAGACTTGTTCACCAGTCAAAAAAAGGTTTCTTATAAAAGCAATATGAGATTCAGATCTAAGGGGCCCATCACAGGTAAGACATTAGATCTCTCATCTTAGCTATCCCCTCACCATATATCCACCAAACATACAGCTTTACTTATAGTAGACCTGAAAATGTTTCCCAACTCAGTGCTGGGGAGGATGCAGACAGGATAACTGGCTACCTTATCCATGCACAGCTGTGGATAAGGCTTAAAATGTGGCCCTTGACCCTGGGCATAATTTGGAGGAAAAAGCCTCCAAGGCAGATGTCTCCGCCATCGTTTACAAGAGTATGTGATACCATCCGCACTTTTCACAGCCAAACCTTTGAAAACTGAGAGATGGACAAAGGAACCCAAACGTGAAGAGCATTCATTAAAAGGTGTAAATAGCCAGGATCTGAGCTGTTTTGTCTCAATCTTCTTTACACAGTTGAAAACAGGAAAGCCTCCTGTCACGCAGGCTCCAGGATTCTCAGGACACAGTAAAGGTTAGTGACATTTTCAATTCATGTTTGTTTTCATTCTTCTAATCATAAACCCTGTGTCAGCCTGAGAAACCAGCTGAGTGTAATCCATAACCTTTTCAAGTGAAACAGCACGCAGCTCGTTCTGATGTCTTTTTAATGTCATACAAAAGCAAAAGCAGAAACACCCCAATATACATGATTAAAACCCAGTAGCCAAATGAGAAAGTTTAGTTGAAACTTTCATGGCACAGAATCACCTACTTCAATGGTCATTCACCAGTGGTCAACCTAACCATAACCTAAACTGAAGATAAACACAAATAAACCAACCAGCGTAATATCCAAATAGAAGATCAAGAAGAAATTAGTAAGATCTTTCACGTTTTCCACTAATTACCAATGGTGTTCATCACATAATAGGCATGCACCACAGGAAATGCTTTCGTTTTAATCCATAGTTGGTATAAATGCATCACTGCTTAATAGTCTTCTTAGCTAACTGAATAAGTATCTAAGCTGATCAGAAATATACTGCTGCATCATTTTCTCTAAAACCTATCTATGCCCACTGCTCTACAAGATGCTCAGAAATATAGATTTTTAGGCCAGATTCCAATTTGCCAAACAGAATATGGGTCCTAATTGTTTCATTGAGGTCAATAGTTTACCAAAGACCATCTGCTGAGAGATAACAGGTATAATTTCTCCGGGACAGTACATTCGGAACCAGATATCTAAGAAATAGGCTTTGCCATCCCAGTTGTGACTCTCCATTTCAGGAATTAAGTGGCATAAACGTTAAGGACTTAAGGAAACCAAGAAAGTGATTAGCAGGCAGAATCCAAATGAATTACTGAGTGGGGAGGAACGAGACCTGAGCAGTCAACCCCCCAGTGTGCTGAGAAGAGAAAGATTAAAGTTTATACCAAAAAGCGCCACTTTTCTATCCCAGATCAAGAGAAGATAATCTATGAAAGTAAAAGTTCTGTGGAATAGGACAAGATTTACTCAACAGAGAGAAAGGTATAAATTGCCAAGAGGCACACCAGACCATGAGGAAGCTTCTGAAAGGACAAAATCAAGAAACAGAGAAGGTAAAGTTCTGTACTCTTAATCTCTACCTCTCCCAACACACAGATGCACATGTCAATAGCTGAAAACATTCCAGTGAATACAACACAACTTAAGTTTGAAGGAATCAGAAGGAGAAGGGCAAAAATGGGCCCGGGATCCTAGTTTTTATTAGCATTTATTTCATTAGTTCTAATTGCTTCATTATTATAAACATTATTATATTCATATTTGTTTCATCTCAAACTAATTTAATTGATAGACTTCTGTGTCCTTGCTATTATATGATACAATTAGCTCTCATTAGTTCACATTTCACTCATTTTCTCCTGACTGATTGCACTACACACTGATGTTCACTAATATCAATATGTAATGTAATCAGTCAGGAGTAAAATGTTTTTACAATGTCTCTAAAACTATCATACTTAGCATTCTGATTGTCTTCAAAGTACCGATATTCTTCCTTTAATTTCTCTCTTAATAATGTAACATGTGGTGTTAATAAAAATTTTTACCACGCTATTGACACATTGATTAACCATCATTTAAGTAATTAAAGCAGATTATTAATAAACCTAAAAAGACAAACTGTAAGTTTCTTAATGCAGCCTTTTAAAATGAAACATTATTTCTTTGGTCTTCTTCCGAATTACATAAGATTTTTTCCTTTCATCCTCCCTAATCCTTCCCCCACCCCCCATTGTTATGATCCTTCTGTAACCAGGTGGAGAGCCCCAGGAAAGCAAGGACCTGCAGCCAATGCTTTCCAGGGGAGGTGAAGAGGTCCCTAGAATTGTGCTACTGTTAATTTGCCCTCTGAGCATCTACAGCAGAGAGTCTATAATGACAGAAGCAAAGCACAAAGATTTGTCTATCTGATTATTACGTCAGAAATGCTAAAGACGGACAGGGAAGAAAAGGGCAAAAGGCTTTTTGTAACCAATTTTATCAAATCCACTAGGCTTTCAGTGGGGCCCATTGGGAAATGCCCTGCTAATGTATTCCAATAAAATATACAGAGACCACATTCTCCTACTGGACTATTTTAGTGTAATTACTTGGAATGTGAATGTGTACATACATTTATAAAGAAAACACTGTGCTGTCCTTTAATCCCTCACCAAGAATTATATCCTGTGGTCCCCCCACTAAACTGCAGATCATTCTCAGAGAGAAATAATGGCACAACAAACCCAACTGTATTATGCCTGAGCTCACAGAGCTCCGCTACAACACCAGTATTTAACAATCTTTTCAACTGGTCTTGAGCAAGATCAGGAGGGTTTAAAAAAACAACAACAAAAAAACAAAAAAACAAAACCAAAACTGAATGCCAGAAAATTTAAAGCAGCAAAAGACTTAGCCGTTTTGATTTTTGTAAAGTTCAAAACAAAAATCACATTAAGTCAATAAAAAAAAGGGGGGGATGAGTCTCCATTACTTTTGCCAAGTGAGATCCTACCTCAAATAATAGCAGAAGACATTTGAATACTGGAGTTGCTATAATAACCCCTGTTTGAATCATGGTTTCCCCGAACTGGGTTCAGCCTTTAGACAGAAACTAATTGCTACAAACACTAATTTTCAAGTCCCTTTTGTTTCCCTTTGCAGGCACCCCTGGGCGCAGAAGGTACCCAATTAGCAGGATTCATGGTCCTGATTGTGTATTGTGGGGCTGGATGGATGCGCTGGATAAACACAGTTGATTGCCATTGCTCGGTAATGGCTGATTTTTTGATTGCTTAATAAGACCATCTATTCCACATCAGGGGCCTGGCAAAGCTGTCGGTGAAATCAGTCAGGTCACTTTTTTTCTGGTCCAGGGAGCAGGAGGAGTCGGTGATGGTAGCAGTTGACTAAAAACATAATTACAGGCTATTTAATCGCATCTGTTTCCCCACTTAACATTGTTCCTTCAAGTTAGACATAGTTAAGTAAATCAAAAGGACAATAACAGCAAAAACACTAAAAAAATTACTATTACATGGTTAAAACTCGAGGGTTTGGTATAATTACAGAAAACAGAGCTTGCAGTGACTTTTTTAAGGTACTAATTTTTATTACCTTCCATCCACGTATTTTGCTTATTTGGTTGCTGCTGGGGTTTTTTTGGGGGGGGGTGGATTTATTGCTTAAGATTCCATTTTAGATAAATAACAATTTATTTCATGTGAAGGGTCCTACAAGGATGATATTGTTTATTATGGTGATTTTTAGGTGCTCATTCAGTATTATAATTAGCAGTCAAGTAACTCCTCTCCTGTTTGGTGATTAATAACTAATCCCATAAACACACCTTCCACTGCATAGGATTGTCTAACCAGCTCAGCCCCCCTGAGCATCATACCCAAGGGCACTGTCATTCGCTCAGAGCTGCCCCTTTCCTCCCTCTGTGTGCCATACCTGTAATTTATCAATAACACAGAACTGCTCTGCAATCAAAGGGATAAAACTGAAAGGCGCCCAGACAGCCAGAGCTGCCAACAGGCATCGAGCCCGTGTTCCAGTGCTACGAAGCAGGCCTTTGAAGCATCAAGGATGCTGAATCAAGATCGAGTCACACGAAAAGAGAGGCAGCTGCTCTCTCGTAAACGTCCCCTGCGCTCACTGCCACATGCGGCATGCTCAGAATATAACCTACAACCACAGAAGCCGGGTGTATTAGTTAGGGTTCTCTAGAGAAACAGAATCAACAGGGAACACTTGCAAATATAAAATTATAAAAGTGTCTCACGTGACCTCAGGAACACAGAGTCCAAAATCCACAAGGCAGGCTGCGAAGCCGACGACTCCGATGGAGGGTCTGGATGAACTCCACAGGAGAGGCTCACCAGCTGAAGCAGGAATGGAACCTGTCTCCTCTGAGTCCTCCTTAAAAGGCTTCCCATGATTAGATTTAGCATCACTAATAGCAGAAGACACTCCCCTTTGGCTGATTACAAATGGAATCAGCTGTGGATGCAGCTGACATGATCATGACCTAATCCTATGAAATGTCCTCATTGCAACAGACAGGCCAGCGCTTGCCCAAACAGATAAACAGGCACCACAACTTGGCCAAGTTGACACGTGTCCCTAACCATGACAGTCCACCCCTTGTCAACTTGGCACCCATACATATATCACCTTAAACCATACTTAATTTCCAAATGAAAACAAATAAGCACACATTTTTTTCTTTTACCTGACAATACTCAACTGTCCTGCATTTAACTGGAAACACATTAAATCTCTCCAGAATAGGGTGCAAATCCTCGGGCAACATTCATTCTTAAACTTGATATCTTACAACTTAAATAGTATAACATGAACAAAACAGCATTACAATCCTCGTTTCTGTAACTGATCACATGGTCGAAGTTCATATTTATCACTTCCTTCTTCCACTACCCATTCCATGTTCCCTTTACCCTCAGCAAGCACTTCAGCTGGCCATGGTTCTTTGCCTGGTGGGGTGACCCAAACCTTCATTCCTGAAGTTTCAGAGCCATTAGTAGTCCTGCCTGGATTGTGTTGTTGCAGTTTTCCATTGATTTTAATCACAGGGCATGGTAGTACTAATAGACGCCCTAGGG
>PVIY010034541.1:0-26794 GCA_004026745.1 Myrmecophaga tridactyla
TCGAGGCCTCCCTGTCTTCTCTCCCACCCAACCCCAGGACCAGCAGCCCTGGAAAAAGCTCCTCCAGCCCTAACACCACCTCCACGCACCAGGCCTCGCTAGAAACATAATCCCATGGTGTCTGGAAGCAAATTTTCCAAACCACACCCCGGTCCAGTTGGTCCTGCCTCTCCCAGGCTGCTGAGTCTCTCTGCTCTCTGTCCTACCCAGTCCATCGTCCCACCAGAGTCTATGACATGACCCCTGTCTCTGGAAGAGTCGCCAAGCTTCCCGAATGGACCCTGGATAGTCTTCTTAAAATCTGGGTGTGTATGTCACTCCTCCTAAAAACACCACTGGCCTATTGCTTTTGTGAAAAAGGCTGACACCCCAGGGCACAAGTGGCCCCACCTGGCATGACTTGTCCCACTTGCCCACTCCCCTCGCTCTCCAACCACCAGCATGCTTCTACCTGACCACCCAGGGTCTCTGTTCCCTCCAGCTGGTGCCTGCCCCACTCCCTCCTCGGAGAAGGCCCCTCACCCCATCACAGCCTGTTTCCTCATTGTTGCAGGACTGCAACACATAGTGTCTGTTTACACAGACACACAACCAAAGTGCTGTCTTATGGCCCAGCCATCCATGCGTCCAAGACACAGCCCCTGCCCAGCCTGGCCACTGCCACCTGAGGGGCCCCACGTGATGACACACAATGACATGCTACAACACGTGATGACACGGGCCACTGGCACCCCTCCAAGTCCATGGGGTGCTCAGGGATCTTAAAGAGCGAATGCTGAGAAACAAATGGCTCAGAAAACATTTTTCTCACTGTTGTACAACTTAACACCCTGACAGAACATTACAGAGAACCACATTCTGGTAGCAATATTGTCCACATTTAAAAATGCTTTTTTAATGATGTATGTAACCTACTCTAAAATGTTTAGAAAATAAACAGATGGATGGATGGATGGATGGGGAGATGAAAGAGGGAGAAAGGAAGAGGGAGGGAGAAAGGGATGGCAAATGTGACAAAATATTTAAAATTCATAGGCCTGGGCGTCTGGGTGGGGGGTGTTGGAGTTCTCTCTGTGGGTTTTGTATTATTTTTTTCAACTGTCCTCTAATATTGAAATTATTTCAAAACACAAAACTGTTTTTTTTCAGTGTTTTGTGAGCGTGAACTCAGGGTGTGCCCAGCTTGGCTTGCAGGGCCCCACACAGTGACCAAACACCTCATTTTCTCAGGTAGCCTCAGGATGTGTCCTGCCGCCTCCAGGAGTGCATGTGGGGTGACGAGCCCCGGGACCCTCTGCGGGAGCTCGGCTGGCCCCTGGTGCCTGGTGGCCCAGGACAATAAGGAGTTGCAATGCGTCTTCTCTTTGGGGCACACACCCAACACCCCCTGGCAAGGAAAGGGCATTACAGGGCCTCATCTTACCTTTCTATCTGACCACGGGGTCTGCCTTGAGAGTCTCACACCACAGACTAGTCGAATTCTCATCTGAAATACTAGCTGAATGGGTATTAGCTTCTTCTGCTCCTAACATAAAGCAGTGTAAAATCAGTCATTAAGGGGCGCCCTTGGGCGGGTGCAGGGCTTTGTCAGCCCATGACACCGACTTATCTATGTCTCCTGTGCTGCAGCTACCAGGGGCTCCCTGCCCGTGTTGCAGCTATGGGGTTAGGAGGAATGGCAGGGCACCCCAGGCTGGAAGCCAGGCCCACGGCCCCTCTGCTTCCCATCTCCGGACCCATCAGCCACTGTCCCCCCACATGCCTACCCAGGCCCAGGAGCTGAGTAGCACAGACAGGCAGCAGGTTGGGAAGTGGAGGAGAAGAAGTCTGACAGGGAGCAGGGGAGAAGAAAAGAGCCCTTGGCACCGTGCAAGTGCTGCACACACAGCCTCCCACAACCCTGTCTACAGATGACTCCTGATGTTCCAAGGTTCATGAAAATGGGGTGGGGGGAATTGGGTTCTTGAGAAATTAAATATTCCACCTACCAACAGCAAAAGTGTAGGTGGGAGGTGGTGGGGATGCCAGAGAAACAGGTTTGTATCATGGTGGAACCAGAGCTGGAAAACAAACCCATCCATGTAAGGGCCCATGGCTCACTGAGAGGAAACCGGAAGACAGAAATAACATTGCAGCATGTTCCCTTACCTAAAACACAGATTTATAATCTTTTAAACTAGTCAAAGAAGTAGTTTATACCAGAAACAACCTGTCATTAGCTATTACAAAACTGCTTTATTTATGTACAAAACACATAAAGTAGACAACATAATTTTCTAAGGAGATTTTTTCAATCTGTAATTTATACTGAAAAATCTATAATTTTTTCACTCTAGGATAATACTGACTTAAACAGTTTGATTTAAATGCTTAATTACTTATGATATTTTATGGAGGGCAGCCAAAGATTCTATAAAACAGTTCTAAAAATAAATACAGATTTGGCTGCTAACAATCATGAACTTTGGACGAAAATACCCCAATCATTTAAAGTTCTGTGGTATTTTATTTGAAAGTGTCAAGCATTTTCTAGAGTTGACGATGAAGCCATGCACACAGTAGGGAAAGCGTGTGTGCATGACCTCTTTTCTACAATTCAGGACAGTTTGCCTGACTTTACCTTTCCACAGCTCTAGGGTGTTCTTAGCTAAGCTTCCCCAAACCCCAAATTTAACAAATAGAACCCTAGACCACCTACACATCCACTGACAGTACCATGAACACCATGGAGGGCAGACTAGCCAGCTTCCCAAATAGCAGCTTTAAAAGAAAAATAATACACTTACTAAAAAAGTTAACATGACTGAGATGGCATAAAATGACAGACATGGCAGAATACATTGCCTGGAATGACGTGGTGCCCAGTGACCATGGGGTTAGACCTTGGAGCCATTGGGGTCCCCATGTGGGGCAACAGTGAGGAGTACGTGGGCTGCTGCAGGCAGGGCACAAGGGCCATGTGCAGGGTCCCCTGCAGAGCCCTGTCCATTCTTGGAGCTGGGTGGTCAGACGCACATCTGCGTCACCTGCCCGGCTGATGACACGGCCGCACCTAGGCCAAGGACGTGCATGTCCAGGACTCTCCACAGGCCAGCAGGGTGCAGCCTGAAGCATGGTCACCCAAGTGAGCAGGCGATGACAGCCAAGCAAATGGGGACCCACGTCTAAAATGAGTATGGATAGAGAGGTGAGTACCACCACAAGCAACCATCAAAACACACCAGAAGAGTGGACACTCTGCAGGAAAAAACTCAATCTCTACAAAAAAGTCAATGCACTGGGCATAAAAGGGGAGGCAGAGGGGGATGTTAAGGAAAAGAAAAGAATAATAAAAATACAATATGGTCAGCTTATTTGGATCCTGGTATTTTTTGTTTTTTAAAAAAGAAACATGGAAAACATTTGTGAGGCAATAAGAATACAGCCTGGATTTTAGATGCTATTGGTGGATAATCCTTCTGAGAAGTATGACCAGGGTTTATGACTATGGAGGATGTCTTTTTTTTTCAACTACAGGCCTAAGTATTTTGAGGTAAAGTGACAGGATATCTTTAATATACTCTGAAATGGTTCATACAAATACAGAGCTATTCATGAAACACTATGGATATGCTGGTTGGAAGGATGTACTTCCCCTAGAAAAGCCATGTTTTAATCTAAATCCCATTTTGTAAAGGCAGAATAATCCCTATTCTGTACTGTATGTAATTAGATCATCTTCGTGGAGATTTAACCCAATCAATAGTGGTTGCTCAAATGGATTCAGGGAGATGTGTCTCCACTCATTTGAGTGGGTCTGAATTACTTTCTGAAGTCCTATAAAAGAGGAAACATTTTGGGAGATTCAGAGAGAGCAGAGAATGGCACAGCACCACGAAGCATAGAGTCCATGAGCCAGAGACCTTTGGAGATAGAGAAGGAAAACACCTCCTGGAGAGGTTCATGAAACAGGAAGCCAGGAGAGAAAGTTAGCAGATGACACCGTGTTCACCATGTACCTTTCGAGATGAGAGAGGAACCCTGACCATGTTCGCCATGTACCCTTCCAGATGAGAAACTCTGACTGTGTTCACCATGTGCCTTCTCACTTGAGAGAGAAACCCTGAACTGTATCAGCCTTCTTGGACCAAGGTATCTTTCTCTGGATGCATTAGATTGGACATTTCTATAGACTTGCTTTAATTGGGACATTTTCTCAGCCTTAAAATTATAAACAAGCAATGTATTAAATTCAACTTTTTAGAAGCCATTCTGTTTCTGGTATATTGCATTCTGACAACTAGCAAACCAGAACAATGGCAAAGCATTAGAGTTACTGAATCTAGGTGAGAGGTGTACAACTATAAATGTACTATTCTTCTTTTTCTTCTGTATTTTTCATAATGAAAAAGCTTGAACACTAAAGCAAAATAAAATAAGGGAACCCAGGCAAAATAAAGATCTGGCTTAATGCTCCAGAAGGACCTGAAGCTGTCAAACAGCTACAAAGAGAATGAGGAGCCATATGCATCATGTGTCACAATACAGGGAAGGGGAGAAACAGTTCATGTTTTGCAACAGAGATGGATAAATTCCCTGCTGAGGTCTCCGACCCACGTGACAAGGCAAAGCCCCAGCTGAACTCACCGAGGCAGCCCAGCCAAGGTGGCAGCACAGCATGGGCCGGGAGTGGGTATTGGGAGGCAGCCTGGGCAGTCGGCAGCACCCACTCCATCATCCTGCGCTGCCCAAAGAACAAACGCTCTCTGAGGTGATAGGCCCACTCACCAGGCTGACAGCCAGGAGATGGGAGACACCGAGGCGGGAGAACACCTGCCAGCTAGCGCTGAGTGGCTGTGTCAGAGCATCCAGGAGAGGATGACTGGGCAGGGCCTGGGTGTGGTGCCTGCCCCAAGGCCTGGGCAGAGGAAGGGCTGAGGGGAGCAGGGTCTGGAAGGAGGGGCTGCCTGTGCATGGACGACGGGCTTCATGCAACCCTCCTGCCCAGAGAGATCAGGTCAGAGACCACTTGTGCCTCAGCAGGTCTCTGCCACACCCTAAACCCAGGTAACCTCGTGGGCAGATGCAGGGGTCCTGGGACAAGCCTGCAGGGACACACAGCACCGCATTTACCCATTTTGCCTCCAAGAGCATACTGGCTCAGAAAAACTAACTGTGCTTCCTGCTCAAGACCCCAGAGCCAGAAGCAGAGTGGCTGGTTGCAAGGGCGGGTCAGCTTGATGCTGCCACACACTCTGCCCACTGCCCTCAGCTGTGGGTCACCTGGTCTCTGCAGCCACCCAGCTACCCACCCAGGGCCGTGTTCCCAGGAACTGGGTGATTCCCACTACAGGGCCATCGGCTGAGACAAGCTCTGAGAAAAATAAAATGTACTGTCACAAACATGGTTTTCTCCCCACACGTACATCCAAAGCTCTCATTGGTGAGTACTGACTCCGACACCCTTTCCTCATCATCCCAGATGGCTGAGGACCTGAGGAAGCACACACCTGCAGCCCACGTGGAATAAAAGACCACGCATCACCTTCAACTGGACCTACTGTGCCAGTTTACAAATGCAACCCCTCGCAGGAAAGGCATGCTGAAGGGAAATGGCCATTACCCTAGCTATGACGACACAAAAACAAGTGAAAATCAGACAAACACAAACCAGGTTCAGTCGTGAGCAAGACAAACAGAATCCAGGGATTCTAATGTTTCCTGAAGAATTTAGTCAAAATCGCCCAAGACCAGGTTGCTGATATTGATCCCCAAGTTAGCCCCTTTGAAATGTGACCGACACTCGTCTGCTTCTTCTTAGGCAGTAGAGGCAATGACTTGGCAGCATGCCCTGGCCTTCTCTGGGGTCGAGCTGCATAATGTAAATTATATGACCTCTTCACAATGTGGAAAAATGAGAACCATTTTGTGTGGGAACGTTAGGGGAATGCTGTTAGAAAATCCATCCTGAATTTTGAACAGATGGCAATGTTTTCAAATCAGTATGATATCTCCAAGTATAAAAAATATGTTAAGCATTTCATCAAGCAATAACTTCTAGAATATGAAGATGAAATATTTAACATTCTCATGGCTTTAATCACCACTACTGAAACACAATAAGGATATAAATAGTTGAATGTAGCATAATACAAAACAAAGTCTTAGATCATAGATATAAATGAAACTATAATATCAATTGCATTAGATATAAATGAACTAAAGATTCTAAGACAAAGATTATCAGACAGTATTTATAAACTAAAACAAATACTAATTATATTTAGCTTATAAGAGATACTAGTGAATAGAAGGACAGAGAGGGCTGAAAACAAAAGGATGACTGAAGATACGTCTTATAAGCAACAAACTAAGAAAGATAGGTCACATTAAGTTTCAGGGCAAAGTACTTTAAGAGAGTTTTACAAATGGTATTTCATAATCATAGAGTCCACTCTGTCAGGAAGATATAACCATTTCAAATTGCCACGCACCTAGAAACATAGCCTCAGACTTGTAAAGCAAAATGTATAAAACAGAAGAACTTGTCAAGTCCACCCTCATCATGATACACCTTGACATTTCTCTACTCTACAACTGTTAGAATATGTCAATGCCACCAACCATGACAATGACAAAAATAGAGAGTTCCTGGTCACCTGGGTGAAAACCCGACCCCACTAATGTATCAGGACAGTGCACTCAGCAGGTGAACTCATTTTCTTCTAGGTGGCACCTGGAATAGTTTCCAGAAGTGATCATGGTCTGGGCTATTAAGTGAGTGTCAACAAATGCCAAAGGATTAAAATAACTTAAATCAGGGCCAGAAAGTCGTTCTAAACCTGGCTTTATGGTATCTGCCAGGACTCCCTGAGTCTGTCTTTTTAACAGAAAGCAGCCGCATATAATGCTTACATGAATTAAAATGATTGTATTACAATAAAACTTCATTTGTATAAACAAATGGCAGGTCTAATTTGGCCCAAAGGCATTGTTTGTCAACTCTTGACTTAGTAGGCACACGGGTTGCTGTGGAATTATGCTAGGACACAATATAAAATATATACCTGGCTATAAATAATATGGTTCTAAACAAATTACAGCATAAATTGGAATTCAGAAGAAAAATTAGAAAATGGACTGAACTAAAAAAGGGATTAATATAACTTGTAGAATACTGTCAAAGCACTACTCAGAGAAAAATGAATACCTACAAATACCTGAATTAGAAATTAAAAGGTGAAAATCAGTTATCAATGCTTCTAATGTAGGAAGTTAAAAAGGGATCAGCCAATCAAAACTAAGGAAATAAATATTAAATATACAAAAATAAATTTATCTCCATCTATGAGCGACAGAAAATGAAATACAATAATTTGCAATCACATCAATAAACCAAATGCCTCTATTCGCAATAAAAATGCTGTACCATATTAAGATATATTAAGAAGATTCCAATGCAAGGATATACCATATATGTAGATTATATTATTCAATAGTGAGAATTTGTCATTTATCTCCAAGTTAACATGGAGATAAAATGAAAAACCAAAAAAATTCTCAGCAGTTTTGGTAATCGATGTGATTGTTTAAAGTGTATATGGAAACTCATATATGGAAACTCCAGAATAATTCTGAAGAAGAATCAAGTTAGTTGAATGACCAGATATCAGGAGCTTTTGCACAGCTCTAGTGAGTTGCTGGTTTTGGAGACATAGGGACAGAGGATGGGCTGTGTCAGAGGTGAGAGAAAAAGTGTCGTGCTGTGAAAAATGACATAAATCTGGTTCTTTGCTCAAACCACACTAAAAATCCTCACAACACTGAAAGCAGAAAAGATGTTTCTTCAAATACAAAAGAACAAACATGTTAAGATCTCTTTCAGAAAATACTTATATGAAAATCAGAGACGTGATTGTAAGCCCTTCTAGCAGTCACATTAGTGAAGTTCTAAGTGTATTTCTAGATTCTGAGACACTGAGCTGTGTGTGGGCCAACTGGCATTTCCCTGCAAGTTTTAGTGACTGTGTGACACCTAAGACCCAGAAATGGAGTGCTGCAGCCTTGAAAATGAGCATAGCTACCTAAAATGACAAAGTAATTGAGAAAGAGATCAGGCCTCAATTACAGTTAAAAAAATGAAGCCAATCTAGTAAATCAGAATATAGGGTAAAAGATGATAGTGCATGTACTGTAAATCCTCAGCTACTATAGGAGACCAAAGGCAGAGAGGTTTATTATATCTGGAACAAAAATATTCTGTAACAAAAATGTAAATCAATCTGTCTAGATAGTTCATTTAAACAAACCAAACTCCTGGAGCCTAGAAAAGTAACGTGACCATGTAATTCTGTAAAGCTTAAAGTAATGCCTGGATATATCTCACATAAAACTGGGCTGATAATTTAAAAGTATTGGTAGAGTCCCTGGAGGGTCCAAAGAAAAAAAAATGGAACTATAGTCTTTCCCATCTGGGAAACCCTGGGTACCCTCTCAACCCACAAAAATAGGCATAGCACTGGATTTTGTGCTTTGCCCTTATGAAACTTATTTCTGTAGTGGAGAAGCGAAGACTGCCTATAAAGAGGCCTAAGAGTTGTTACCAGAAACCTCTTTTGTTGCTCAGCTGTGGCCTCTTTCTAAACCCAACTCTGAAGGAACACCATTACCCTTCACCCTACATGTGGGACATGACACCCAGGGGCAAAAGTCTCCCTGACAACATGGGGCACGACTCCTGATGAAGAGCATGGCCCTGGCATAGTGGGATTGGCACCACCTTCCTGACCAAAAGGAGGAAAAGAAGCATAATAAAATAAGGCATCATGGCTAATGGAGATCAATAGTGTCAAGAGGCTATTCTGGAGGAGACACTTATGCAAACTTCAGTTAGACAGTGTTAATTGCCATGGTTTACAAAATCCCAACTAACATCACCCCTGTTAAATCTTAAGAACACCTAGGGCTCAAACTGAGACTCTATAAAAGTTTCCTGCACTAAGTTTGCTTTCCTGAAACCTGTAATTCCAAAAGGGTGCCTAGGTCAAATAATTCCTGAAACTGAGAGGGGCCAGCGTCTCTGAGATTATGAGCTAATTACATTTCCCTATCCTTACTCCTGACACCCCTTCTCAACATGAATAATTCAGAATGGACATTGCTTAATGAACCCTATAGATTGGGAGAGGAATCAGAGGTGACGGAGGACTTATAAAAGAGAAAACAGGATTTGACAAATCAGTATGACTGCTCTATCATTATACTGACAATCCTTTAGCCTCTAGTGTTTTGGACCAGCTAGAAGGAAGGAAAAATCTAAAACAGTAGAATGATAAACCTTAAAAATCTGTGAAGTCTGTTGAAATGAGCTTTGAAAATTGTTGCTTTTTTTCTTTATACATTTTATATTTAACAATTAAAAAATTTTTAAAATTTCAAATTTTGGGGTATCAATTTGACAACTCGCCTCTAATTTTTAAAGGCAAACATAAGAAAGACACAGTTAAAATGTCAAGAGTTTACAGAAGTCATTACATCAAGTTTCACTCATTGCAGAAGACACTCCCCCTGGCTGATTACAAAATCAATCAGCTGTGGATGCAACTGACGTGACCATGATTTAATTCTATGAAATGTACTCATCACAACAGACAGGCCAGCACTTGCCCAAGCAGACAAACAGGTACGACCACCTGACCAAATTGATGCATGAACCTGACCATGACAACGGGTATAGGGGGAAAACTAAAAAAAGATGTCTAGCGGCACACAGCAAGCTGAATAAATCTCAGGGACAAGGTGTTGTACAAATAAGGTAAATACAAAAGACCTCTTTCAGAAAATACTTATATGAAAATCAGAGCCTTGATTATAAGCCCTTCTAGCAGCCACACTTAGTGAAGTTGTAAGTGTATTTCTAGATTCTGAGACAAGGAGCTGTGTGTGGGTCAAATGGCATTTCCCTGCAAGTTTTACGGACTGTGCAAAACCTAAGACCCAGAAATGGAGTGCTGCAGCCTTGAAAGTGAGCATAGCTACCTAAAATGACAAAGTAATCGAGAAAGAGATCAGGCCTCAATTAGAGTTAAAAAAATGAAGCCAATCTGGTAAATCAGAATACAGGGTAAAAGATGATAGTGCGTGTACTCTAAATCTTCAGCTACTATAGGATACCAAAGGCGGAGAGGTTTATTATGTCTAGAACAAAAATTTTCTGTAACAAAAATGTAAATCAACCTGTCTGGATAGTTCATTTAAACAGATCAAACTCCTGGAGCCTAGAAAAAGAATGAGACCATGTAATTCTGTAAAGCTTAATGTAATACCTGGAAATAACTCCGATTATGCTGGGATGATAATTTAAAAGTATTGGTAGAGTCCCTGGAGGGTCCAAAGGAACAAAAAAGGAACTATTAAACTTTCTCATCTGGGAAACCCTGGGTACCCTTTCAACCATTGGGAATTCCCAAGAAAATAGTCTAAGCCCTGGATTTTATGCTTTGCCCTTATGAAACTTATTTCTGTAGTGGAGAAGTGAAGGCTACCTATAAAGAGGCCTAAGAGTTTTTTCCAGGAAACCTCTTTTGTTGCTCACCTCTGGCCTCTTTCAAAGCCCAACTCTGAAGGAACACCATTATCCTTCCCCCTACATGTGGGACATGACACCCAGAGGCAAAAGTCTCCCTGACAACCAAGGGCATGAATCCTGGTGAAGAGCATGGCCCTGGCATAGTGGGATTGGTACCACCTTCCTGATCAAAGAAGGAAAAGAAGCATAATAAAATAAGGCATCATGGCTAATGGAGATCAATAGTGTCAAGAGGCTATTCTGGAGGGGACACTTATGCAAGCTTCAGTTAGATAGTGCTAATTGCCATGGTTTTACTAAATCCCAACTAACATCATCCCTGTTAAATCTTAAGAACACCTAGGGCTCAAACTGAGACTCTATAAAAGTTTCCTGCACTAAGTTTGCTTTCCTGAAACCTGTAATTCCAAAAGTGTGCCTAGGTCAAATAATTCCTGAAACTGAGAGGGGCCAGCGTCTCTGAGATTATGAACTAATTTCATTTCCTATCCTTTACTCCTGACACCCCATTTTAACATGAATAATTCAGAACGGGCATTGCCTAAAGATCCCTATAGATTGATAGAAGAATCAGAGGAAAAGGAGGACTTATAAAAGAGAAAATAGGATTTGAGAAATCAGTATGACTGCTGATTCATTATATTGACACATCTTTTAGCCTCCAGTGTTTGGACCAGCCAGATACAAGGAAAAATCTAAAACAGTACAATGGTAACACTTAGCAATCTGTGAAACCTGTTGAAATGAGCTTTGAAAATTGTTGCTTTTTTTCTTTATACATTTTATATTTCACAATTTAAAAAATTTAAAAATTTATAAATTTTGGTGTATCATAAACTTGACATCTCGCCTCTAATTTTTAAAGGCAAACAAGGAAAGAGACAGTTAAAATGTCAAGAGTTTACAGAAATCATTAAGGTACCTTCTCGCCAGAATTTGGTTACTGCTGCAACTTCTCATAATCTTTCTTGGTCTCCAAATTCTTTTTTACCAGTCCACCTGTTGAAAACCCATGGTTTTGTGTGAAAGTTTATTCTCTGCCATCAGAAACTATTCTGAATGGATGAAGGAGTAAAGGACATGCAGAATTCTTCTTATTTCTTATTCTACATGGAAAACAGCTTCATGTAAACTTTGCTGATAAAAATGTATAATAAACTAATATAACAGCTGGCAGTTAAAATTAACTATAAAATTTCTGAGAGTTTCAAGGAAGCCCTACATCTCTGAACAGATCTGGTTTGGAACATTTGACCATGGAGCCATGTGAATATTTCACACAAAGAAATAAGTAAACCAAAAGTTTCAAAGCTGGGCTTCCAGGAAGACAGCTAACTAGAGGAGATCGAGATGAGCTCTGGTCCATGAAAGAGTTAGAGAAGGGACAGGAGGGTGACTGTGGCGGTGAATCAGGAGTGCAACTGACCTGACAGAGCTTCTGAACCACCTGGGGCAGCCCTGGATGTGGAGGCCAAGGAACTGAGAGGCAGAAAGCTGGTGCAAAGATGCAGAGCCCTTGGGAGGGCATGGACAGGAAAATGGGAATAGGGAGTAAGCCAGGCTGCATTCCTTGGGTGCGCTCCCCTCAGAAGCACAGCCCCAAGACCGGCGACTCACCCCACACCCCTTGCACCCAAACCCTATCACCCACTCCCATTTCCTACACTTCAGATGCCCCCACCCCATCAGCCCAAAGTGCAAATAACTTCCCCTCACCCACACCCCAAGTGCAGCCCAACCCACCTCTCCTGCATACCTCCTGAGCACTGACTCCCACTCACTGTTCCCTGCAGTTTGTTTTCAGTGCATAAAGGTTGCTGGCACCAACCTCCATACCTAGGCTACATCCGACCCCAGCCCATAGTGTCTGACAGCCTCACCACACCCTGCCTGAGCTCTGTGCATTTGTTTTTGGCACTCCCAGGCCCACACATGCACATGGGCCCCCAATCACATCATTCAGCTTTGGGAATCACACTTTACAGCAGTCCTACAGCTGCACATGTGCACAGCCCTCAGCCTCACTTCCCTGCTCTGAGAAAGTGTTCACCTGTGCAGCCAGGTCACATCTGACCCCAAACCACACAGGAGTAAAGCTAACCTGCTGCCACAGCTCTATGCCTGTGCACAAGGGTCCCCATGCCTTAGACAAGCTCCCACCATGTTTACAAACCCACACCAGTGCACTTGCACAGCTACATCCTCACTGGCCACAAGTCACCCACGTTCAGAAGCAGCAGCATAACATCCCCAAACTTCATCCATACCTGCCCTGAATCAAATCTCCACACTGAGTGCTCCATGCTGTGTCCTGCTCCATGCTGTACAACCATCCCACAAACACAAGGCCTTAGACTACTGAAAGAAATCAACTCCCCAAATAAGTCAATCAAGATACTTAAATGTCAGGAAGACAGCAAAAGATCACTGAGCATATCGCAATGCAGACAGATATCTCCTGCCTAATGAACAAATTAAAACACCAGAAGAGACACAGACATTGGAACAACTAAGCAAAGATATTCATATGCTCTACTTAATAAAATAAGAGTGATAGCAAATGACCTAAAGGAGATCGAGAAGACAGAAAAGAGCATAAAGAGGAACTTGAAAGAATAAATAGAAAAACAGCAGATACCACAGATATTAAAGAGTCTGTTGACCAAACGAAAAACATACTGGAGGCACACAACACTACATTTGAAGAGAGAGAAGAAAGAACAAGTGATATAGAGGACAGGATAATTGATTTCAAAGACTCAAAACAGCAAATGGAACAAAAGATGAAAAAATTGAACTGGAACTCAGAGAAATGATAGACTGAACAAAGCAAACAAATACAAGACTGATTGGTGTCCCAGAATGAGAAGAGAGAAGTAAAGGGCTAAGAAAAGAAGTCAAAGATATAATGGTGGAAAACTTCCCAACCCTCATAAAGGACATAAATGTATAAGTCAAAGAAGCCCAACAAACTCCAAACAGAATAAATCCAAATTTCAGGTGGTCCTTACTAGCAACTATTGAGAAGAAAAGCATTTGCCAGATAAATAGCTGCATGCCAGGTACCAGGGGATATATTGCTTTGCTCAAGCAATGATATCACATCTGAAACAGCAGCTGCAATTGGAGTTACCACCTGGTTGAGCTTACAATGAACCACTGTCATCTTCCAAGACCCATCTGTTTTCTGCACAGGCCCAATAAGAAAGAATTGAATGGGGAAGTAGTGGGAATCACCAGCCCTGCATCCTTCAAGTCCTTAAGAGTGACATTAATCTCTGCAATACCTTCAGGAATCCAGTATTAATTCTGATTTACAGTTTCCTAGGTAGGGCTGTTCTAGTGGCTTCCACTTTGCATTTCCCACCATAACAGCCCTCATTGTGCAAGTCAGAGAACCAACGTGGGGATTCGGCCAGTTGCTCAGTATTTTTATTCCAATTATGCATTCTGGAATTGGGGAAATAACTACAGAATGGGTCTGGGGGTCCACTGGACTCACTGTGAGGCAGAACTGAGCTAAAACTCCATTAATCACCTGGTTTCCATAAACCCCAACTTTGATGCACCAGAGGTACATTTTGTGTCCCCTGGAATTAATGTCACTTCTGAACCAGTGTCTAATAATCCCCAAAATATCTGATCATTTCCTTTTCCCAAGTACACTGTTGCCCTGGTTAAAGGCCATCAGTCTCCTGGTTGAAGGCTTGGAGGAAGATTAATAGCATAAATCTGTGGCAGTGTAACAGGTTTCTCTCCCAAAATTACCTGGCCTCCCCTTCATTCTAGGGGCTCTGGGTCTATAAATTTTCTCAAGTCTGGAAATTGACTAAGGGGCCGTGACTCTATGTTTTGGTAATTCATGTTAGACTTCTGTTCACTTGACCTAGAACTCTTTTGTTTATCTATCTCGAACAAGAATTTAGTAGACTGCCCATCTATTGTATTCCTAGGTACCCCATGATTTACTAGCCAACGCCACAAATTTCTGCTTATCAGATTATTCTGATTCCTGCTATAAGTCTGCTGTCTATTGTAATAGACACATCCACCCTGTCTTTGGTGATTAAGTGCTGCCACCTGGCTTCTGGCAACTCTGGATCCCATCATCTGCATTGCGTTTAAGGATTCCAGGTTAGTGACAGCTGTTCCAGCAGTAATATCTGACCTGCAGAGAAGTGCAACTACAGCGCACTTCAGGGATGATGGTGCTAGTCTCACAAATTTATTTCTCACTGCTCAGGTAAAAAGTGCATCCTCCGGGAATTCCTGGGGTGAAAGAGCAGGCTTTGCATGATAAATCCACTCTAACATAACAGTCTCTCTAAGCATCTGGATCCTCTCATCTATCTACATTATACCAGGGCATCTCTGGCATTTCAACCTCAGGTAATGTTGGCCACCTTATGATCCATGTTTCAGCCAACAATCCAGACAAACTGTTAATGCCCTTTCTAACCCCTCAAGTTATTACACTGAGTGCAGAATCTCTGGTTATAGGCCCATATTGGGGTTTCAGCCTTATATTCTTCCCATAATTATCCCACACCCTGAAAATCCATTGCCACACATATTTTCCTGATTTCTGTCTATATAAATTAGAAAACTCAGGCAGTGCTTTTGGAGTATAATGTACCTCCTCATGTGTGATACTTTGTATTTCACATTTAGGGGCCTGTTGGGACTTTAGCCTAGTTATAGGTCTGGAAGAAATGAGGGGTGATGGGGGTGGGTGTATCATGAAAAGAATTAGAAATATCTTCCAAGCCACTTGCTTCACGGCATTCATTTTCAGTTTCATCTGGTGAAACAGGATTAATCACTCTAGGGCTAATCCCTTCAGGGGGAGTTTGGGTGGCCAACTCTTCAAGGCAGGCTGAAGGTGGGGCTGTTAGGTCCTGAGGGCAAACTATTACAGGGCTACCTAGAAAGTACTCAGCATAACCTAGGATTTCAACCACGCCCTCAACATCATTATCAATCTATATGTCGCCATCCCATTTTTCAGGGTCCCATTCCTTTCCAAATCAATGTCCTCACTTTAATGGCAAACACCATGCAAGATTGAGATTTAAGTTTATGTTGCAAAGTGGCTGCCCTAACAATAAGTTTCTGAGTATGATTTTCAGAGATCTCCAGTCTACAGCTACAGGAAATAACATTTTCCTTCAGGACATTCATAAAAATGTTTACATGTATGAGATGGCACTTAAGCTTCTTGTTTGAAACCTTAAGCCCATCCCTTTCACTCCTTAGTGTATCCAAGTATCTAACAACAACCAGCCAGCATCTCTAAACCTCCTATTTCCACAAAACACCAAAAAGGTGCCAAAAACATTATCCCTCAGAGCCTGGCTTTGTACAAGCAAAGCATTAGAAGAATTGAATGGTGATATTTGACTATCTCTTCCCATGGATTAGCAGTGTCATTCTTATTATGGGAATCAGAGTCCTCAGTGCCTTTCAGTCCAGTCAGACTAGAAAACTATTCATAAAAATTCATTTTAAAATTTCTGTTTCTTAAGAGACACTCCTGGTAAGAAGTTGTATTAGTTAGGGTTCTCTAGAGAAATAGAATCAACAGGATATATCCATAAATATAAAACTCATAAAAGTACCTCACATAACCATGGAAATGTAGAATGCACAATCCATAGGAAGTGCTGAGAAGCTGATGATTCTGATTGAGGGTCCAGATGAACTCCACAGGAGATGCTTGCCAGCTGAAGCAGGAAGAGAGCCTGTCTCTTCTGAATCCTCCTTAAAAGGCTTCCAGTGATTAGATCAAGTTTCACTCATTGCAGAAGACACTCCCCCTGGCTGATTACAAATGCAATCAGCTGTGGATTCAGCTGACGTGATCAGGATTTAATTATATGAAATTCCCTCATAACAAGAGACAGGCCAGCACTTGCCCAACCAGACAAACAGGTACCACCACCTGGCCAAATTGACGCATGAACCTGACCATGACAAGGGGTATAGAGGGAAAACTAAAAATGCATGCTATGGCCATCAGTTAACAGGAAGCTATCAACATTGCTATAGCACTACCACAGGCAACTAATTTGGGGTTGGGGACAGAGATAAGGGGAAGATTTGTGGTTGTTGTTGTTCTTGTGGGAGGTCATGGCCCAGGAATCGAACCCAGGTCTCCTGCATGAGAAGCAAGAATTCTACCACTGAACTACACTTGCACATCCCAAGGGTAGTTTTGATTTGATAGTTGATGATGTTATGCTTTCTGGTTCTTTGCCGTTATGGACCAATGGAGATTGACTAAAATTGACAGTGCTTGTACAACCAAGCAAGGATACTGTAAGACATGATTTGGTTATTTGGGACATTATCCATGATGCCCAGCAGATGGCAGGAGCTGAAGTGTTCAATGACTGAGAAGCAGAATGGTGAACTGCAAAACGTTAATATGATGGAATATGGTGCAACTACAAAAAGATGTCTAGAGGCACACAGCAAGCTGAATAAATCTCTGGACAAGGTGTTGGACAAAATAAGGTAAGTACAGAAGAACAAATATGTTAAGATCTCTTTCAGAAAATACTTATATGAAAATCAGAGCCTTGATTGTAAGTCCTTCTAGCAGCCACACTTAGTGAAGTTGTAAGTGTATTTCTAGATTCTGAGACACTGAGCTGTGCGTGGGTCAACTGGTTTTTCCGTGCAAGTTTTGGTGACTGTGCGACACCAAAGACACAGAAATGGAGTGCTGCAGCCTTGAAAGTGAGCATAGCTACCTAAAATGACAAAGTAATCGAGAAAGAGATAAGGCCTCAATTTGAGTTAAAAAAAAAAAAAAGAAGCCAATCTGGTAAATCAGAATACAGGGTAAAAGATGATAGTGCATGTACTCTAAATCTTCAGCTACTATAGGAGACCAAAGACAGAGGTTTATTATGTCTAGAAGAAAAATATTCTGTAAGAAAAATGTAAATCAACCTCTCTGGATAGTTCATTTAAACAAACCAAACTCCTGGAGCCTAGAAAAGGAATGAGACCATGTAATTCTGTAAAGCTTAATTTAATACCTGGAAATAACTCTGATTATGCTGGGCTTATAATTAAAAGTATTAGTAGTGTCCCTCGAGGGTCCAAAGAAAAAAAATATGGAACTGTTAAACTTTCCCATCTGGGAAACACTGGGTACCCTCTCAACCATTGGGAACTCCCAAGAAATAGACCAAGCCCTGGATTTCGGGTTTGCCCTTATGAAACTTATTTCTGTAGTGGAGAAGGGCAGACTACCTGTAAAGAGGCTTAAGCATTGTTCCCAGGAAATCTCTTTTGTTGCTCAGCTGTGGCCTCTTTCTAAGCCCAACTCTGAAGGAACACCATTACCCTTCACCCTACATGTTGGACATGACATCTAGGGACAAAAGTCTCCCTGACAGCTGGGGGCATGACTCCTGGTGAAGAGCATGGCCCTGGCATAGTGGGATTGGCACCACCTTCCTGACAAAAAGGAGGAAAAGAAGCATAATAAAAAAGGCATCATGGCTAATGGAGATCAATAGTGTCAAGAGGCTATTCTGGAGGGGACACTTATGCAAGCTTCAGTGAGATAGTGCTAATTGCCATGGTTTACTAAATCCCAACTAACATCACCCCTGTTAAATCTTAAGAACACCTAGGGCTCAAACTGAGACTCTATAAAAGTTTTCTGCACTAAGTTTGCTTTCCTGAAACCTGTAATTCCAAAAGGGTGCCTAGGTCAAATAATTCCTGAAACTAAGAGGGACCAGCCTCTCTGAGATTGTGAACTAATTACATTTCCCTATCCTTACTCCTGACACATCTTCTCAACATGAATAATTCAGAATGGGCATTGCCTAAAAATCCCTATATTGGGAGAAGAATCAGAGGAGAAGGAGGACTTATAAAAGAGAAAACAGGATTTGAAAAATCAGTATGACTGCTCTATCATTATATTGACACTTCTTTAAGCCTCCAGCGTTTTAGACCAGATTGATAGAAGGAAAAATCTAAAACAGTAGAATGGTAACCGTTAACAATCTGTGAAATCTGTTGAAATGAGCTTTAAAAACTGTTGTTTTTTTTCTTTATATATTTTATACTTCAAAATTAAAAAAATTAAAAATTTATAAATTTGGGGGTATCATAAATTTGACAACAGATCTCTAATTTTTATAGGCAAACATAGGAAACAATTAAAATGTCAGGAGTTTACAGAAATCATTAGAGTACTTCTCGCCAGATTTCGGTGACTGCTGCAACTTCTGATAATCTATCTTGTTCTCCAAATTCTTTTTTTTACCAGTACTCCTGTTGAAATCCCATGGTTTTGTGTGAAAGTTTATTCTCCGCCTTTAGAAATTATTCTGAATTTATGAAGGGGTAAGGGATATGCAGAATTCTTCTTCTTTCTTATTCTACACTAAAAACAGCTTTAAGTAAACTTTGTAGAAAAAATGTATAATAAACTAATACAACAGCTTGTAGTTAAAATTAACTATAAATTCTCAGAGAGCTTCAAGGAAGCACTGTATCTCTGAACAGACCTGGTTTGGAACATTGGACCTTGGAGCCATGTGAATGTTTAATACAAAGAAAAAAAGTAAAGGAAACGTTTCAATGCTGGGCTTCCAGGAACACGGCTGACTAGAGGAGCTCGAGATGAGCCCTGCTCCATGGAAGAGTTAGAGAAGGACAGGAGGGTGACTGCGGTGGTGATTCAGGAGTGCAGCTGACCTGGGAGAGCTTCTTCACCACCTGGGGCAGCCCTGGCTACAGAGGCTGAGGAACTGAGGGGCAGAAAGCTGGAGGCTGGTGCAAAGGCATGGAGCCCACGGGAATGCATGGACGGGAACACAGGAGTAGGTAGTAAGCCAGGCTGCATTCATTGGGTGCCCTCCTACTCCCAGGCCCAACATGCACACGGGCCACCAATCACATCATTCAGCTTTGGGAACCACACTTTACAGCAGTCCTAGAACCGCATGTGTGCACAGCCCTCAGCCTCACTTCCCTGCTCTGAGAAATTGCTGACCTGTGCAGCCAGTTCACATCTGACCCCAATCCACACTGGAGAAAAGCTAACGTGCTTCCACAGCTCTATGCCTGTGCAAAAGTATCCCCATGCCTTAGACCAGTGCTCACCATATGTAGGACCCCAGGATCGGTGCACTTGTACAGCTACATCCTCCCTGGCTGCAAGTCACCCACGTTCACAATCATCAGCATCACTCTCCAAACTGCATCCATAACTGCCCTGAAACAAATCTCCACACTGAGTGCTCCATGCTGTGTCCTGCACCCTGCTGTACAACCATCCCGCAAACACAAGGCCTTAGACTACTGAAAGAAATCAACTCCTCAAATAAGTCAATCAAGATACTTAAATATCAGGAAGACAGCAAAAGATCACTGAGCATATCACAATGCAGACAGATATCTCCTGCCTAATGAACAAATTAAAACACCAGAAGAGACACAGTCACTGGAACAACTAAGCAAAGATATTCATGACTCTACTTAACAAAATAAGGGGATAGCAAATGACCTAAAGGAGATCAAGAAGACAGAGAAGAGCATAAAAAGGAACTTGAAAGAATAAATAGAAAAACAGCAGATACCACAGATATTAAAAACTCTGTTGACCAAATAAAAAACATGCTGGAGGCAAACAACACTACATTTGAAGAGACAGAAAAAAGAACAAGTGATACAGAGGACAGGATAATTGATTTCAAGACACAAAACAGCAAATGCCAAAAAAGATGGAAAAAATTTAAGTGGAACTCAGGGAAATGACAGACCAAACAAAGCATGCAAATGTAAGACTGATTGGTGTCCCAGAATGAGAAAAGAGAAGTAAAGGGCTAGGAAGAGTAGTCAAGGATATAATGGGGGAAAACTTCCCAACCCTCATAAAGGACATGGATATATAAGTCAAAGAAGCCCAACAAACCCCAAATAGAATAAATCCAAATAGGCCTTCCACAGGGCTCATACTAATCAGCCTGTCAAATGTTGAAAAGAAGCAGAAAATCCTGAAAGTGGCAAGAAAAAAACAATCTGCTATATACAAGGGGAATCAAAAAGACAGAGTTCAGACTCCCCAAAATAGCACTCTGGAGGCGAGAAGGCAGTGGTATGATATATCCAAGCTCCTGAAAGTGAAAGGCTTCCAATCAATAATTCTATACCCAGACAAAACGTCCTTTAAAATTGAGGGAGAGATTGAAGTTTTCACAGACAAAGAAGCCCTGAAATAATTTGTCAACAAGAGACCAGCCCTACAAGAAAATGTAAAAGGGGTTCTGCCAGCTGAAAAAAAAGACAGGAGAGGGAGGTCTGCAGGAGGGCACAGAATTGAAGAGCACCACTAAGGGTAATTTAAATAATACAAAGTGGAATTCGGAAACAAATACATAGATCTGACAAACAAAATAAAGAATATAAGATGGTGGAATCATGAAATGCCTTTTCAGTGATAACTTTGAGTGTTTATGGACTAAACTTATCAATTAAAGATACAGATTGTCAAAATAGATGAAGAAACATAACACAGCTATATGCTACTTATAAGAGATTCATTGTAGACAGAGGGATAAAAAATTGATTGAAAGTAAAAAGATGGAAAAAGATTTTCCATGCATGTTGTAAGCAAAAGAAAGCAGGAGTAGCTATACTAATATCAGGCAAAATAGAGTGTAAATTTAAAGACATCGTAAGAGACAAAGAAGGACACTATATACTAATTAAAGGGTCAATTTAGCAAGAAGACATAACAATCATAAATGTTTATGCCAATCAAGGAGCTCCAAAGTACATGAGACAGGCATTGGCAAAACTGGAGGGGTGATAGAGGTTTCAACAATAATAGTGGGAGACTTCTATACACCATTCACCTCTATAGATAGAACAACCAGACAGAAGGTCAACAAGGAAATAGAGAAGTTAAATAACTTGATAAATGAATTAGACCTAACAGACATATATAGGTCATTGTACCTCAAAGCACAAGCATATATATTTGTCTCTACTACTCGTGGAACATTCTCCAGGATAGATTATATGCTGGGGCACAAAACGTGTCTTTATAAATTTAAAAACACTGAAATTATTCAAAGCACTTACTCTGATCACAATGGGATGAAGTTGGATATCAATAACCACAAAAGAACGAGAACACTCAGAAATATATGGAGCTCAAAAACACACCCTTAACCAATCAGTGGGTTAAAGAAGAAATTGCTAGAGAAAACAGTAGCTATCTGGAGATGAATGAAAATGAAATTACAACTTATCAGAACTTATGGGATGTGGCAAAGGCCATGCTGAGAGGGAAATTTATTGCCCTAAATGCTTATATTAAAAAACAAGAAAGAGCAAAAATCGAGGACTTAAGAGCAAACCTGGAGGAACTTGAGAAAGGACAGTAAACTAACCAAAAAGCAAATAGAAGAAGAGAAATAACAAAGATTAAAGCAGAGATAAATGAATAGGAGAAAAAAGAAGAATAGAAACAGTCAATAAAACCAAAAGTTGGTTCTTTGAGAAAATCAATAAAATTGATGGGCCATTAGCAAGACTGACAAAGAAAAAAAGAGAGAGGTTGCAAGTAAACAAAATTAGAAATGAGAAAGGCACATTACCACAGTCCCTGAAGAAATAAACTAATCATAAGATGATACTATGAAGAACTGTATGCAAATATATAGGTGAAATATATAGGTGAAATTATATGCAAATATATTAGAAGAAATGGACAAATTCCTGGAAGCACGCAAACAAGCTATATTGGCCCTGGAAGAAATAGATGATCTCCACAAACCAATCACAGGTAAAGAGACCAGACAGAAGACCAACATGTCATCACCAAATCTATGTTCAACTGATTTTGACATGGCCCCCAAGTCCTCTGAACTGGGACAAAATAGTCTTTTCAATAATTAGGCATGGAAGAACTGGGTATCAACAGTCAAAAGAATGAAAGACTGCTCCTATCTTACACCTTACACAAAAATTATAATGTAAAAACTAGCACCATAAAGCTTTGAGAAGAAAATGTAGGGACACATCTTCCAGACTAAGTAATAGAAAGTAGCTTCCCAAACTTTATACAAAAAGCACAGGCAGCAAAAGAAAAAACAGACAAATGGGAATTCTCACAATCAAATGCTTCTGCACCTCAAAACACTTTCTCAAAAAGGTGAAGAGGAAGCAAACTCAATGAGAGAAAATATTTGGAAATCACATATTGGACAAAGTTTGATTTCCTGAATATACAAAGAAAGCATACAACTCAAAAACAAAAGAAGAAACAGCCCAATTACAAAATGGGCTAAAGATATGAATAAGTGTTTTTCTGAAGATCAAATACCCGTGGCTCATAAGCCCATGGAGATGTTCATTTTCAATGGCTATAAGGGAAATGCAGATCAAGACTACAATGAGATACCACCTCCTACCTCTAAGAATGGTTGCTATTAAACAAATAGGAATCTATAAATGTTGCAGAGGTTATGAAGAAACTGGGACACTTATGCACTAATGGTGCAGACACTATGGAAAACTGTTTGGTAGTTCCTTAGGAAACTAAATATCAAGTTGCCAAATGATCCAGCAATAGCACTACTTGGTATATACCCTGAAGAGCTGAAAGCAATGACACAAGCAGAGGTTTCCACACCAATGTTCATAGAAGCATTATATACATTGGCCAAAAGATGGAAACACACCAAATGCCCATCAACAGATGAGTGGATCAACAAAATCTGGTATACACATATGATGAAATATTATGCAGCAGTAAGACAAAATGACATCCTGAAGCACATGACAAGATGGATGAGCCCTGAGAACCTTATGCTGAGTGAAATTAGCCAGACACAAAATGATAAATAATGCATGAGTCTACTTTTATGACCAGCATAAAGGTATAATCAGAAAGTTATAATACAGAATAGCTAGAAATTGTACAAAACTTACAAAAGAATAAGAATGGTATGGACACGTTTAGAGAATGCTTGTAAGAAAACAAGTGCCTAGATTGTAAGCTTTTATAGTGGACACATTAAGTCTGGTGTAGTGATAATTATATCTAGATTTTGAAAGGCTGTTTTATATATATAACCTGATATTTAGTGATAAGAATGAACCCTAACAGGTTGGGGTTTAAGTAATTCAGAATATTGGGGTAAGAAAGACAGTGTCTGTATTTTAGAACCACACATTCTCTTTGAGACAAATGAAGAAAGGTTTATTTGGTCTGGAACTGAAATATTCTGTAGTGCATAATCTTATTCAACCTGAATTGCTCATTTGAACAACTGAAACACAGGGAGCACAGAAGAAGAAAGAGGTCTTTAATCGTGGAGAGATTATTGTAATGCCTGGATACATCCAAGCTTATATTAAGCAGATAATCAAAAAGTATTTGCAAAATCCCCTGAGGGATGGGAGAAAGAATATGGAACTATTAAGCCTTACCATCAGGGAATCCCCTGATACTGTGTCAAACTTTGGGACACCCAAATCAATAGGCCATGCTCTCCATCAGGAGGCTTACTCTTGTGAAGCTTATGTAGGTAGCAGAGATGCTTAGACTATCTATAGGAATGCCTAAGAGTTCCTTCTCGAGGACCTCTGTTGTTGCTCAGCTGTGGCCTCAGTCTTTCTAAGCCCAACTCTTCAAATAAATCATTGCCCTCCCCCCTACATGGGACATCACATCCAGGGGTGAAAGTCTCCCTGGCGATGTGGGAGATAACTCCCAGGGATGAATCCAGACCTAACACCATGGCATCAACAATTCCATCCTGACAAAAAGGGGGAAAACAAGTATAATTAATAAAATTATCAATGGCAGACAGAGTTCAAATAGAGTCAAGAGGCTACTCTGGTAGTTGCTCTTATGCAAGCTTCAGGTAGACCTGCCAACCCCCAACCAGGACCATTTCAGCCAATACAAAAGAACACCTAGGGAAATATATAAGATTCCACAAAGGTTCCAGGCACAAGAGTATCTTTCCAGAAACCTTCAACCGCCCGATGGGTCACTAGTCCAGATAAGTTCTGAACCCTTGCCCAGCCTCTCCTGAATATCAGATAGTTCCATCTCCCTACCCCATATTAATGATGGACCCATCCATTATGAAAAATTTAGAAATGCCACTGCCCAAACACTCCTAAAAAGAGGGATGGAAAGATCAAAGGTGGTGGTGGAGTTACGCAGAGAAGAAAGGGTTTAACACATGAATATGAATGCTGAATCATTAAATTGATATCTCTTTTAATCTCCAGTATTTTAGAGTAGCTAAGAAGTAAAACCTAAAGTTGTGAACTTGTAACCCATGTCAAACTCTGAAATACACTCTACAGCTAATTGTGGTGTTGTATTTTGAAAGTACACCATTTTTGTTTATATGTTATATTTCACAAAAAAAAATGAAAAAAAGTTGATTGCGATGATAAAAGAAAATTTAAGCCCACTAGAATCTTATACTTGGGAGGAGCTAGATGGAAAAATATGAGAAGATCATATGGGAGACCATGACAAACTCTGGGATCTATCCTATAAAAACTTGTTGAAGAGTGCTTTGAAAACTATTGCTTTTTTATTTAATTGTTTTGTTTTTGCATTATACTATACAATAAAAATTTTAAAAAAAGGAAAAAAGAAAAATGTTCAATGCTAGGTGGTGTGACAGTGGCTAAGTGGCAGGATTCTCACCTACCATACTGGAGACATGCGTTATATTCCTGGTGTATGCCAATGACAAAAAGAAAAAAAAAAAGGAAAGGAAAAGTTTCAATGCTTATAGCTTGAAAGCAAAATGAAACCAATGAACTTAAACATATCAAATTAGCAGCCTAGCCTAATAGAGAAGCATTATTCTATAAGTTTAAAACAGAGTAAGTATTGTGCATCCTTAATTGGATATATTTTTAGGACAGAGAGACAAACATCTATAAAAAAATTCTCCAGTGCTTTCAGTCATCATGTAGCTGTTTTGAGCACTAGCACTGCTGATCTGAAATTGCTGTGTACATGACGCAGGATTAGGAAACACAAGCAGGGAGTTTTGCTGGTGGCTGCTTGGGGTTGGGATGGGGGTGCCAGAGATCAAAGAGATGCGTGCACTCAAAGACTTAATTTGGATTAACCCTGCAGGCCTAAATTTGGATTAGAAATACCAGCATGAACTCAGGACATATTTTCTTATTTAAAAAATGCTCTACTTTGTCCAGGGAAAACACCTAAATACAAGGAATTGTCCAGAAGTGACAGGCCCCCAGGCTCCTTGTGGAAACAGCAGATTCCAGATATGGGGCAGGAAATACACAAAATGAGCCTGAAACCTCTTCCCATATCTGAAAACAAAGCTGTCACAGTCTAGTGTCAAAGGGTTCCCATTGGCCGAAGACTAGGCAACTGGAAAGTCACAATAAAAACTGAGAGGGAATGAAATGAAGCACAACAAATGTGTTAAAATTCCTTGATCTCATATCATCACCAAAAAATACAACCCCCAAAACCTTCATTAGCCACCTTTGTTGGATGGCAGGAAACAAACTCACTACTATGAAAGCTGGGCCAAAAAAGACTTGGGTCAGGCATACAGCCTCTTCCAGGAATGGTGCCTGAGGGTATTGGAGTGCTGGGTAGGGAAAAGTCTGCACCAGAATTTTCCAGCCATTGAGCAAGGAAAGAAGAACAGTTTGAGAAAACCATCACTTTGCAACCCTGAATGTTGAAATAACAGATCTTCCCCAAGGAGAGAGACAGACAGACAGCAGGAAGCACAAGCACCACATACCAAACATCCTTCCAAATAATCAAACTAGAATCTGATCATGTTTCTAGAACCATTTACAGGACATGGGGGACACACGGATACACTGAAGCACACCATGGGGGTGTGATAACCAGTGCCTGGCTGTGAGAACAAGCTCCATCGCAAACAAATCACAGTGGGAAATACGGGGAGGGAGAAAGTGCAGATTAAAGCTAGAGCCTCAAACTGCTACAGCCTGGTCTTATGTGGATGCTCACTTATCGGTATGCCTGGGTACTGGGGGGTGAGCAGGTGAGGTGACACGGGCATGGGGACAGGGGTGTGAGTGGGTGAGGTGACTCAGGCCTGGGGAATGAGTGCTGAGCATTTGAGGTGACATGGTCCAGGGACTAGGGGGTGAGCTGGTGAGGTGACACGGGCCAGGGGACTGGGGGCTGAGTGGTGA
>PVIY010034542.1:0-27034 GCA_004026745.1 Myrmecophaga tridactyla
AAAAAAACGATAACAGAGAAAAAAAAGATTATACATACCATACCCCTCACCCCTCGCCTTCATCTATCACTAGCATTTCAAACTAAATTTATTTTAACATTTGTTCCCCCTATTATTTATTTTTATTCCATATGTTCTACTCTTCTGTTGATATGGTAGATAAAAGGAGCATCAGATACAAGGTTTTCACAATCACAGAATCACATTGTGAAAGCTATATCATTGTTCAATCATCATCAAGAAACATGGCTACTGGAACACAGCTCTACATTTTCAGGCAGTTCCCTCCAGCCTCTCCGCCACATCTTGAACAACAAGGCGATATCTACTTAATGCATAAGAATAACCTCCAGGATAACCTCTCGACTCTGTTTGGAATCTCTCAGTCATTGACACTTAGTCTCATTTCATTCTTCCCCCTTTTGGCCGAGAAGGTTCTCTCAATCCCTTGATGTTAATTCTCAGCTCATTCTAGGGTTTTTCTCAATCCCTTGATGCTGAGTCTCAGCTCATTCCGGGATCTCTGTCCCACGTTGCCAGGAGCAGATAACATTTTTAGCTACAAAACCTGGAGTAAGAGGCAGAGAATTTTCAGGGTCCCATGTTAGAGTCCTTTCATTGCTTTACACGCAAGATGCGGAAGGCATTTTCATGGTCATCTTTCTAAATATAATTGATTGAGCCATCAGCCCCAGCTGAGGACTCTATCTTGATCCACAATTCTAGTAGCTATGCATCAATAATGTATCATTATCATCATCTGGTAGAATTTATGGCAACCTATCTCTCTCATCTTCTTGCAGGACAGACAGCTTTTGATTATCTGTACTATATAAGGCAAAAGAATATGGTTCATTGAAATCTACAGATGAGCTTAAAAATTCCTTTTAGCCAATATTGTCTTCTTTTTCCCTTTCTACTCTTTAAGCCAGCACTTCTGATACAACTCCAAAAAGTTATATTTCATGTCATTCAGTCACTTTCTGGCTCTCTGGTGAAGGTGCTAACAAAGCTAACAAACAGTGAGATGGTCAAAATGCAAATCAATGAAAAAGAAAAGTTCTGGATAATATCCTTCATCCCTAGTGGTAGAAGGCCAACATCAGAAATTCTAAATTCTCTCCAATAATGGTGAATCCAAAATATATTCTACAACATCAAACTAAATAAAGTCTGTTCATAAAGAAATAGTGGATAAAATTAGTGTTAGAAAGACTCGAGTCATGAAGACTATTTTGAAAATGCTCTAAAACACTGGCAAATCCAATGGATCCAAATTACAACTGTGGTCCAGGCAGTCTGTAGAGTCTCAAAACCAGGAGAAGAAGGCATGCTTGGGACTCGGTAGATATTGCTATTTATTTTTTATAAACCATCCTCAGGTACCCAGAAGGTATCTGGGAAAAACATGGTGAAAGAGACAGTTCACGAGAGAAGGGGCAGCTCTTTCATTAATTAGAAAAATTTCAACTAATGAATGTGGAAGGAAATAGAAAATTGCTGTTAGAATACCAGAGTAGTAATTGTTGCAGGTAAGCGCCACCAAAGGGTGCCATACTTAGTGAGTGAAAGTTTGAGGAGGAACAGGATATTTGCATAGACAAAGGATGGCCCCCAAGATATGAGTTACATGAGGAAAGTAGTGAGTTTACGGTGGAAAAACCTGGCAGACACAGCTCACAAGTGATCAAGACTGCTGGCCCCATAAGAAGACATGCCAGCATCAGATAGCTCCAATAAGATGTGAGAAGGACCCAAGAGGAATTCTGAGGTCTTCTTCCCCTAGATGCGTAAACTCAGTATGATGATGAGAAACTCAAACTGAAGGATATTCTACAAAATAACTTACCAGAAATCTACAAAAAGTGTCAAGGTCATGAAAGACAAAGAAAGATGAAGCAACTGTTACAGTCTGGAGGAGACTCGAAAGATACAGCAAATAAACACACGGATCTGGAAACTATAAAAGGACATTTGTGGAAAAACTGGTGAATCCTGATGAAGTCTGTAATTTCAGTTAACAGTGTTGTATCAGTGTTAACTTCTTGGTTTTGATAAGTGTACTATGGTTATAGAAGATGACCATTAGGGAAAGCTGGGTGACATGACAGGAACTCTCTGTGCTGTTTGTTTTTTTCCAACTTGTTTGTTAGTCTAAAATTATTTTAAAAGAAAAAAAAAGAGGTGCACAGATGGTTCAGTGGTAGAATGCTGATCTGCCATGTGGGAGACCGGGGTTAGATTCCAGGACCATGCACCCTAAAAAAAAAAAAAAAGAGGGGAGAGAGAGAGAGACTGTTCTGTTCAGTTTACCCCTGGCTGTATTTGGTTCTAGCTCTTCAGATTTTTCTCACTCAGTGCATTTTATGATCTTTAGTATCACAGATATAAGCAGTTGCAATTTAGATTGAATAGAAATTGAAGGAAGAACGTGAAAAAAAAAGTTGTACTGACTTTGAGGAAGAAGAATCACTGAACAATTTAAAATTCTAAATACTTCATACCATCTTCACCATCTGTCTTACTCTACTCACCCAACACCTCCTTCCATGCCCCTTCCCTTCTATGGGCAATTCTTCCTTCACAATACTTTAGCAATCTGGCTAGAGTTCAAAACAAACACCCCTTATTCAGAACTTGGCTTAGTAGAAAATGCCATCCTAACAAACTTTTAGTGAATTACTGAATGGATGTGGATTCCACGGCAAAGGCTTCATTATACAGACGTTGGGTCCGGAGATACCTTTGTAACCAGAGTTGGTCCGTGACTCCAATCACATCTAAAGCAGCCAGGATGGCTCTAGCTACCAGTCCTTTGTGACTCCATTACAGACTAAATTAAAAATCGTGGCTTCCAGAATGAAAAGTTTTCCTACTCTTTGACTTGCTGTGTCTAAAATGCAATTTTCCTAAACAGAAGAGTGTTCATCTTGCTTGTCTAGGTCAATGCTTGTGGCAAACCAAAGATTGTTTAATAAAACTAAGGAAGTCTACCCACTGCTGAGAAATGTCCACTTTAAAGCCACAATCCTCCATCTTGCCATGCCCAGCCCCAATAACTTTCTTTGAAAGGGTAAGAATGGAAAAAAGGATGTTAATTTTAATTTTTTAATTAACTTTTGTTAATAGGTTGATTAAGAGTTACAAATAGGTACATAACTTGCCAACCCCCAACCAAATCCATTCCAGCCAATACCAAAGAACACCTAAGGCAATATATAAGATTCCACAAAGGGTCCATGCACTAGGGCAACTTTCCAGAAACCTACAACCTCCAGATGGATCCCTGGACTAGATAAGTCCTGAAACCTAGAGGCCCCACCTCTCCAGAACATCGGCTAATTCCATCTCCCTATGACATACTGTTGACAGCTCTTCCAACATGAAAAAGTTAAAATGGCCATAGCCCAAATACCCCTAAAGAATGGGATGGAAAGACTAAACAAAATTGATGGTGGAATTACACAGAGAAGATAGGGTTTAACAAACGAATATGATTGTTGAATCATTAAACTGATATTTCTTTTAGTCTCCAGTATCTTTTAGAGCAGCTAGAAGTAAAAACCTAAAACTGTGGAATTGTAATCCGTACCAAACTCTGAAATCTGTTCTACAACTAATTGTTGTGCAGTGCTTTGAAATTTATTGCTTTTTTGTATATACGTTATTTTTCACAAAAAAGAAAAAAAAGTCGATTGTGATGATAAAAAAAATAATCATTCCTTCTAGCCTCCTGTATTCTGGAACAGCTAGAAGGAAAAATCTGCGAGCATGGTAGCCCGTGACAAACTCTGGGATCTGTCCTGTAACTACTTGTTGAAGAGTGCTTTGAAAACTATTGCTTTTTTCTTTCTTTGCTTTGTATATATGTTACACTATACAATAAAAAAAAAAAGCTAAGGAAGAAAAAAAAGTTACTGATAGGTAGTCTCAGCTATAATTCCTTCCTACCTGTTACCTACACATAAAAGCTACAGTTGTATTAGGCATTTCCTACTCAAAGTCTATCTCAGCAGAGCCTTCAACTCCTGTGTCTATTGTATTGTGTTGTGTTTTGTTTCCTCTTGCCCCAGACACTGGAAAAAGGCTGAATTACTTCTGACAAAGGATCACACTCCAAAGTTCAGCTCAGTACTCTCCCTCTTACAAGAACACAGGCAGACATATTTGTATGCTCTTGCCCTCCCCATATCCCTACCCCAAGTCCCCTATCAAAACCACTGATAACAGTGCCCACAGTCTAAGTGCAAGTAAGAGTACCTATGCTGAAAGCAGGGGTTTGATTTATATGGCTCAGTTTATGTCTACTAGTTTGAGGGCTCCCTAAGTGCCATTTCCTAATTAAAACCTTTCTTTGCCTTTACCACCCTTCTCCAAGCCCAAAGTTCCCCAATGCTTGAGCCAACTGAACTACCTAGGACTGCTTCAACTGGCTCAACTAGCGATACTCTTTCAGCTGTCACATGGCTCTGCTAAGGGAAGGTTGCTCAGAGATCCCCATCTAACAGTAAGTGCATTGCTCCCAGATATTTCTGGTAACCCTCAGAGGCTAGTGTCTTTGCAGCTTGTTTTTGTTCCATTGGGACTGGAGTTCTATTGCCACTGAATCCATGTGTCAATTCTGGTAGCGCTAAGTGGTGAACAAGGCATGGAGTGATACAGAATAGGTGTGAAGGCAAGGGTTTTCACCAGAATCTGATCATCTAGTGAGATAACTCACATAGTAAAAGCACAACTTATATTGCTGAAGCTGGATTGTTTAATGGTCTTCATTTCCTTAAGAGCATTTTGGGCAACTGGTGCCACCAGAGGAACCGCTTCTTCCTGATGCTTCTACCATAAACATTTGCTAAGGCCCTACTGTGTGCCAGGCCCTACAGTGACTCTGGGGATACAAAGTTGAATAAGAGTCAGGCTCTGTTTAAAAAAAAAAGCTACTACCTGGCCAAAGACTGAGCTGTAAACATGTAACTATAACACAAACTGTTTCATTCTAAGGAGATAAAAGGGATTCATTGCTTGGGGGGTCTGGGAGGTGGAGAAGGGTGGTAAGTGTAAGAGAGGGTTTTAATTAGTAGATGACATCTAGGTTGTCCTTATAAACCCAGCAGACATTTGGCCATATAAATCAAACCCATGTATCAGGGTCCTTAGTATTACTCAACAAGGATAATTCAAGCAATTACTAGAGTTATCACGATCTAGCACATAAGTTCATTTGAGGACCCCAACTGGGTAAGCATGAAAATTTTTTTGGCACTACTTCTAGCTAGCACGTTTATGAAAAACAGGTTGGGTTACTGGCTCCAAATGGCTTTTTTATAAAAAAAAATAATAATAATAATAAAGCAAACAAAAAAATGCTTAAGTCTTTTAAGATTTTCCTTTTTTAAAACCTGGAAAATAATCTCCCCGTCGAAAGCATGCATGATTAATGATTTATGTGACACTGTAAGCTTGGGTATCTGTGTTACTATTATATGACATTTCCTAACAGCTCATAATTACCCTAAAGATGTTTTTGGAACTGATACACCCCCCTTCCCTACTTTTACTCCTTCCAAAAAACCTTGTATCATCTTTGCAAAATTTTATACTACAACTATCAATGGGCTCTTCAAAACCTGAACCACTGTCAAGTCATTCACACGAAATTCTGAAAGTATCTCCACTAAGAATCAATTATTTCCACAAAAGAGCTGATATGAAAACTGCACTCCAGCTGCTTACACCGAACATACATTAGAAAGTTGTCTACCTGCAAACTCATTCAGAAACTGAGCCAAATCAGGCTGTTTAGATCAATCACTAGGACCAATCAACCTGTCAATTCAATGCTATCCTAAGAACCGTCATTTTCCCTCTCACTGAAGATACAGTTACACTGTTTTATAGGGCTCTTAGAGATAAGATAGGCAAAAAAAAAAAAAAAATCTAGAACAGAGAGCATGGCACAACCAAGTAACTCCATAAGTGGTAGTTATTAAGTTTTCCAGAGAGGAGCATAGGGATTATTTGGTCCAAACTCTTTGACAGATGAGGAAAGTGAAATAGAAATCAAGTATGTTCATACATAGGCATTCCTGGAAGTCTGGAATAGAGCTGAAACAAGAAAGGTTTCTCCCCTCTAGGTCCACTTTATCCTGTCATTCTACTGAGTTTCAGGAGAGGGTACTAGCGAATAGCCTCAACCCAGTGACTGAGGTTGGTTTTTCTTTGACAGTTTTAAATCAGAGAGAAGGCCTGTGACACAGCCCCCATCATCTTCTCCCAGTAATGGACAAGAAGAGGTCCAACCAAAGCCTGCAGCACTAGTTCAGCTTCCCAGGCAAGGCTGCAAATGAAAGCAATTATTATTACCACAGATGGTTTAGGATCTGAAGCAAATGAACTGACAGTGGTACCATTTGCAAGAAGAAATAGCTTTCGCACACCTGTGAGCCGCAGGAACCCCGTGAATATGCCAGAAATTCCATAAACCACAGCTTACATCCTAACAATTCTTTTGTAAACACAGCAAGTTAAACATAGTTTAGGAAGCGGATTCCTATATTTTCAATTTAGCATAAGGTAATTAACTGTGTCTTCATAGAGAGAACAGAAAGGTACCTAATGCTTCATTAGGCATCCTACCAAACTTAAATTTGCTTTTCTCGTGAAAACTACGCTCTTAAGAAAGGCAATCAAGATTTAGGTAGTTAATTCATACTCCCAGAGATGTGTCAACATACATCTGTAAAAGGATTATCCTTAATCTTTCAGGCTCTCTGAGTAGGAATAAAATGGTCCAGGCTGTGGCTTAAAAATTCAACTTGCAAGGAGATTTAGTTAACCTAAAAATGTAAAGTTTTACAAACTCTCCTCCCTGGCCTCTCTCCCTAAGTCAGGCATTCATTTAAATATACAATGAGCTCCCAGAGTGGCTTGGGGCCTGTGCCAGGTGCTGTGCCAGGGAATGATACATGTGATCCCTGTACCCATGACAGTAGCTAGGACTACAGGAGTGAGTAAAGACCCCTGTCCACCCAACAGTGTTTCACAATGTAATTCTGGCCCTCTAGGAGGTTACAATCTCCTTGGATACACAGAACCTGTGAATAAAGATAAAATTAAATCAAAAGAAAAGAAAAGCATTGTGAGTTCCGGGAGTTGAAAGAAAGAATTCCCTAAATTCTAAAGAAAATGACTTAGACACATGGAAAAGAAGGGAAGGCTATTTCCCACATATGCCAGTGCAAGGGGAAGAAGATTTTATGTAAGCTAGAAAGGAGGTTCTAAAACTGGTGACAGAGCACTACACTGATTCCCGAGCAGGGTTCATCTCAAGGGTGGTGAGCTGGCCCAGTGAGGAGGCAGCTGGGAGGGAACTGTATTTAGGAATCTAGGGAAATTCATTTAGGAATCTAGAGAAATTCTGTGGTAGGATGGAGGTAGAACAAATAGAGGGGAAAAAAAAGAATTGTTAGAATTTGGTAACTAAAGACAAGCTTTGGACTTAAGTGAGTGAGTACATCAATTGTGAAGTCCAGAAAATGCACCAGCTATGAAGAACCCATAAACTGGGTTTTCCACATGCTGTTTTTGAGATGATTGGAGGCTTTTCCAAAGCATGTATCTGGTGGTCAATGGAGACATAGGGCAAAAATTCAGCAGAAGAACAGATCCAGATAGAATCCATCTCTGTGGTTGCAATGGCTAATGCCAGAAAGAGATTGGCTCTCAGAGAAGACTTGCCCCACTGTCACCTGCTGACAACAAAGAGCAGAAAGAAGGAGGGATTTGGCAAAGGGGTCAGTAACACCACTCCAGAAAACTTGGAGGAGAAGGCAGATGGACATAAAAAATTCCTAAAGGAGTGAGGCTGGAACTGAAGGGTTGTCCAGTTTTGTGGAAGGGAGGGGAGAGGGTATTCCAGGCCAGAAAATGGTGAACGAACATAAGCACACAAAGCTTCAAAGGGCTGGCTAGCCAGCCCCTGTTGTCTCCACTTTAGAAAACAGTATTGGACCAATTTATGGTGGACATTTGATAAGCAATTAGCTATAAGTACTGGAACTGCCCCTTAAATTCAGTTATACTTTGCTTTTTTGCATTCATTTATTTTCGTAAATAATTATAAATAATTATTTCCAATGGGGAAAAAAAGGCACAAAGAAAAATGAGAACATCCAATTTCACCAAACATTGTGCTCAAAGCACCACAGCAGTGGTCAGTTCTGGTCCATCTGAAATTGGTCCCTGGTATTTATGAGTTAATGTTTCAAGTTGACTAATGCCAATATTAGAATCGCCCATTTTTCAAGGTCATAATTACTGAATAAAAAAGATTCAGAGTCACAGACTGTCCCCAAACAACAGGAGTCCTCGTGTCTTGCCTCTCCCAGGATCCAACAACTACAATGTTTGCTTCTATTTAGAGCATCATGAGTGCTAAATAGAAATTATCACACAAAACACAGCAAAGCAGCCATGACATCTCTGTAGACCCACACTCTAAAGTTCAATTTTAGCTTGCAACCATGCTCTTAAAAGTAGACTCCTTTTCATCAACTGTAACCTCCGAATATCCTAATTGCATATTTGCAAAATACCTGAACGAAGAGAACAGAAACTCAAGTTATTATTTGAAGGTTATAGCAGCTATCGTTGTGGGAAAATCTATGATCAAATCAGTACTTCTGTTATTTAACATCACATTACCTTGAATACGGATACCAGGAAAAGAGTCAGGAAAAAGGGCATCAGATAAATCCTGAAATCCAGAGGGACCAGCCTCTTCAAGATTATCAATTAATTACATTCCCCTATCCTTTAGCTTCAACACTCCTTCTCAACATGAAAAAGTCAGAACAGGCATTGCCTAAGGATCCCTGGGAGAAGGATCAAAGGAGAAGGTGATATAACAGAGAAAATACGATTTAACAAACGAGTATGAATGCTGAATCACTATATTTATATTTCTTCTGGCCTCCAATGTTTTGGAGCAGCTAGAAGGAAAATTCTGTAATAGTGGAATGGTAACCCACAACAAACTCTGAAATCTGTTCTGTAATTACTTGTTGAAGTGTACTTTGAAAATTATTGCTTTTTCTTTCTTTTCTTTGTATATAAGTTATATTTTACAATAAAAAACATTTTTGTAAAAAGGCATCAGAACTGATCACAGTCATCCTAAGTGAATTCAGGGAAAATATTCCCCTCTCACTAAACATATAATGCATAAATGTGGTAAAAAGCTCTTTAAGCTGGGCATGTTGGTTAAATGACTTGTTTGAATAAGAGTCTGAATTCGAATTATTTTAAAGTTAATAAAGATTTTTTTTTTTTACTTGTAAGAACTTATAATAACAAGAAGTACTTACAATAACAAGAAGCAGTATCCTAAGAAGCCCTCGGGGACTTGTTTTAATGAATAAGAATAATGTGCAATTAGCCCACAATGCTAAGTAAGTGCTTCCAAGGGCTTTGAAAGTAGTTGTTCTCAAGTAGTTCAAATATCATCAAGTTCACATAAAGGATTATATGGCATTTAACTTGAATTGGTCAACTTCATAAAGCACTGGGATAGTAAGACGAACAAACGTACTACTAAATAGTACATATTAGGAATTCCCTAGGTTAAAAAACAATCAAAACACTCCAAAATGGGAGAAAAACATGAAAAGCAAATACATTAGGATAAATATGTATCAGAAAAATATTCACTTCAGGATCACTTTAAACAGTAGGCCCTATTCATGCTTGCAAGTGTTTCTTCACAGATCATTAATTACTTGGCAAAGAAGCTGGGCGCAGAGAGCACATGGCCAATGAACTGGCATTGAAAATCAATGGGAATTTGATTAAAGGGGTTTCTGAAAATGTGTGTGCTCTTTCAAAATATGTCAACCACACTTTTTCTCCCCAGGGTTTCCAGAGGCCACTCCATCTCCTCATTTGAAGCCAACTAGTCAGAAGTACCAGCAGACAGATCCACAAATGAGTTGTTTTACTTGCCTCCCTTTGCAGTCAGTGGCCAAATCACCCAATAGTCAGCCATGGAGGCTCTGTGCTTCACCGAGCTGGGCAGGAGGGTTCTCCAGGCTTTTAAAAATTTTCTGGCTGGAGCCAACCCATGAACAGAAGAAAAGTTCCCAACTCTCCTTACTGAAGGCAATGATCTGATTGTGAAAAGTTTAGCTGAAGCATATAGTGTGCTGGGAAGAACATTAGAATCAACTCCTTTCAAAGTCAGTAGAGTAAAATCTGGAGAGCGCTTTTCATGCAAAACCACTGTGGAGAGCCCAACTTTAACAGGCACACTGATCAGGTGGTGAAATGCCACACACATTAAGCTGAGTTGTCTCCCTGTTGCATTTTTTCTCAGATTATACGCCACCCCTAAAATTTGGGGGCTTACTACCAAAAGTGAAAATTCCATATCTGACTGATCAATCAGCTTTCGGCAGGTAGGATGGGAGTGGTGGGAGAAAACCATTTCTTTGCAACCCTTATTGTCCACTGCAGGATACTACCATAAGAATTTTCTTCCTTCTCATTGTTACTAGCGGTGCAAATGACCACGTTTAATCAGATAAGGGAGTGTTGGTTTAAAAAGCCATTTTTGAAAGGAATAAAGAAGTAAATAACCTTTTAAACCAACCCACACCATCTACAAGGTCCTTGGTTCACCAAGTCCACCAGTTTCCTAGAATGCTGGTACGAGCATCAGAATAAAATCTAGCACTGGCTCTTTTCCCATCAGTACTTCCTATTTGGTCCATTAAACATCACTAGAATGCAATAAAGTCCATTAAACATCACTGGATTAAGGAAGCCTTATTGTATTGTATCTTGAGGTAACATTCAAATCCTATGTTAACAGCAGTTAACAGGTTCTAAAGGTGGCTGTGAAATGACCATGTCAATGTATTCTGTATTTTTTGAGATCATTCTCTCTGAAATCCCTAAACATAGGTATGAGAATGCCGACATTTCACTGGCATATTGATTTGCTATTTCTTTCTGTTGGTTTTTTTTTGGGGGGGGAGAGGGGGAGGGGTACAGCTTAGGCTGAAAATTTTTAGCCCAACAGCTTCTACAACAGAAAATGGTTTATTCTAGGTACTCATATTTAAATCTTAGTATCCTAGCAGTTACATTTGAAAATAAACTGTCTCCTTGTTCTTTCTTCTAAGGGGAGTGCTTAGGTGGTAGGAAAATGTGATCCTATACAGCCGTATGGCCAGGCAGATTATAAACCCACAGATTTTCACACATCACAGAGAACAATCCGTTCTAGGAGCAACTCTCCATACTTCTTTGCCTATTGAGGTGCTGTGGCACTTCTGAGATATACTTGTCATCAGTAGAATACAGCACTTCCTTCTCCCTTTATCACTCTGGTTGCCAGACAACTGTATAGAGCTAAAGAGGGTAACGTTATAGTAAACATTTCCCTAAAACATTTATATATGTCATTGATAAACAATAGAAAATTTAAAAGAAATATAAATGTACTACTGGAACCTTAAATCTTCCTCCCACTGAAAGCCTAAGAACTTAAAATCTTCATACACCTGGCAGAGGAAAAGGAAAACAAATTCCAAGGGAAGTCTTACAGATTTATAATTTAAGTACATCTTCCTCTAGAATATTTAACACACTTATCTTTTAGTCATTGTACACACTTTGAAGATACCCTTCAACGATAAATTACAGTAGTTGCATCTTTCATTGCAGCTGACATCAATATCATTTTGCTTTCACGAAACCAATTATAGAACAGTAAATCATTTTTACATTGCTTTCCAAAAATCTTTAAGTTACAACATGGACAGTGACTGCACTCGCAAGAAGGAGCTCACCTATTCTGTTTTCTTCATTCAGCAAGTTAAATCCCTAAAGAAACTTCTACGCCTAACTCCTGATATTACTGTTGCAATTTGCTTGGTTTAAAAATATTTTAGTGTTTGCGCACAAACATCACACACAACAGATATTGACTGAACTCTTGCAGTATTCAGGTGTGCAGACTTGGGGTAGGGACTCTAGGAGCTCTGTGACTTTAAAGAAGGCTATCACCACCACCAGGATAGCTGCTTTACTGGAGCCAGCAGCTTTCTACATACATAAAAACTATGCCATTTCATTTCTACAACAGTTCTGAAAGGCAGTGATTATCGTTCCATTTGAAAGATGTGACAACTGATAGTGGCAGTCAAAAAAGAGCACACAGCTGGTAAATAAATGCTAAAGGATCTGCTGGATTTCCAAACCAGTTGAGTTGATCAGTGTGTGGCACCACCACTATGTGTTCCAAGCAATGCTACGTTTATAAGATTAAAGAACAAAATGGCACAGTATATATATATATGACTAAGCTTTTGGGGGGTGACTGCAGACTACAACTGCAATATAGGGCTTAGAAAAATTAGACCTTAGTCAAGGAGAGATGATCAAGTGCTCTTTGAGGAAAGAGAAAGGAAAAGGATTGATCTGCAATGCAGGAATTAATTCTAATAAGTGAGAGAAAGCATGAGTAAAGGTACTGGGGTGGGACACAACCACAGAGCATTTTAGCAAACCTTAAGAAAACCAGTTTAGTGGCTCACTGCTCTGAGAGGCAGCAAAAGATAATCCAGGGATTAGGGTGTAGGAGGGAAAGCTACTGTATCTGTTTGGACTTCACGTCATGGATAATATGGAGCCATTATGAATTATTCTAAGCAGGTGAGTATCTTAACCAACATAGAACTTTATGTACAACTATCTGGCAGTAATTTACAGGATAGATGGGGATGGGGGGGTGAGATGAAAGTAAGCAGGTTAAGATGAAAGAACTGAATTAGGGTAGACATATCTGGACTGAAAGAGCAAAGGAAAACATGAGTAGCATTTTCAGAGAATGGAGACAGACAGGTAGGAAAATTTCTTCCAAGTCCTGCCCAGTTATGATGAGCTACTGATACTGATGGGGAAATGAGATGAGAAATATGGTGTGTATGCAGGCAGGCACATGCATTTGCTCTCTTCCAACTGAGAAGCAGCAGTGCTAACAAACAACATTTTCCACTATAACTCCATAATGGGCTAGAGTCAACCCATCAATCCCAAGGAACACTATGCTATACTTATGTTACCTTCACTGGTTCTGAATGCTGGCTGTACCACACAAATCTTTTTAATGAGAAAAACTATTTTCATTTTCATTTTAAGTCAAACTATTAGAAAAGGATGAGTGATGAAGGATCAATAAAAATCCCCAGTTAATGTTGCTTGGTTTGGGGATGGCTAGAGTCTCTCTCTCTCTCAGAATATGTCTGAAAGTAGTAATTACCCAAGATTTTGTGTGTTTGTTTTTGTTTTTTGCAGTGGTTGTTTTATTTTTTTAAACTAGTGTGGCCAGAATGAGAATCATCTTCTGGGAGAGTTTAACTATTGGATCACAAACACAGTATGTGCAGACGCCATATAGAAACCCTTGTGATAATGACACCAAGGAGTTATTGTTATTAAATTCAGTAAACAGCTGAAAATCATGGGTCTGTCCCTTAGAAAGGTGCCATCTAGCTCACAGACCATGCTGGCTCATATCCTCGCTGGAATCAAACCCAAGCATATACCCATTTCTCACTCAACAAGAAATGCTTTGTTTTTGGTTTTGGTTTTTTTTTTGCCATATTAGTAAGGCAAAAAAGAGAAAATAAGCTTTGAATTAGTCTCAATGCTCTGCAAAAACCTACTAATGTGGTAAGACGCATCCTCCATGCACTAACAAGCCTTCTGCATCTGTTCTCTACCAGTCGGCTGCTGATTGGGGATAGCTGGGGGAAGGGGAGCAGCTTAAGCCATTTTACTCTTGTTTTGTGGGCTTGTGAATTAGCGGCCAGACATGTGATACCAACTGTTCCAATTGGTTCAGAGTGACATCACTTTATTATTCAACTTTGTTTGCTTTCAGCTTCCCCCTTTTCAGGGAACTCAGGACCTCACTCTGCCAACTCAGTTCAGAAGATAAAGAGACAGGAAGAAGCATGTCTCCGACAGTCATGAAGGGTCAAACATTTTTTGTTTGCCTTTTTATATTGGGAGAACTGATGAAGTAAAGATTTCAATCAATACGGCAGTGGTGTATTACTTTCTTCACAGGACAGTGAGGGAATAGTTGGAGAAGCAAAAGGTTGCTGCCAAGCCTTTAGTGAGTTAAAACTGATTGACTTAAAAATCCTCAAAGTTTGTTTTAAAGTTCAAAAACTGTAAAATGGAAACCACAGGCAATACTAAGCTGGGGCCTAATTTCACTCATGCACACTTCCAAGCCCCAAGAGAACATTTCTAATTTAGTCAAATACTAATACCTCGCTTTTTCCCAAAAATAATTAGTCTTAATTTATTTCATTTAACTCGCTATTTTTATATTAACAATGTAACCACTAGAAGTTGGAGTTTTTTTCTGACTTGGAAGACAGTTTAATCTTGTTTCCCTTTTCCATATATTGAATTATCACACAAGTCATAAAATGTAGAGAGAGTTCAAGCATCCCAGTCCAACATTATTAACTCTTAATGCTCTGCTCAAAGGAAAGAGCTTTCTTATAGGATAATATGTTTAAAACAAACAACAACAACAAAAACCAGACTTTGGAAACCCAAACCAATTAGAAGCCCAGTGGATCAGTGGCAAGAAATTATACCAGCTTCCGAAGGCCAATGGGCCAAAGCGCATTTTAAGTCCTAAGTCATATGAACTCATTCTCATTGGGATCTTATATAACAGGAACTTCTATCACTCTAGAACTTTATCATCTTGTAAGAAATGTAGTGACATCAAGCAAACATACACAGCCACCTCAAGACTGAAAACATTACCCCAATCTTGTACTTACTTGCTCCCTGCTAGAAATGAAATCAAGATGCTTGCACACACCCTGGGAGGGCAGGGACAGGCCTGAGCAGGACAAGATAACTGCCCTTTGTACACATCTGCAGGAAGGCAGTGTCTCCAGGAGGTTCTCTCTCGCACGGTTCCTTTCTTGGTGGAGCACTCCTAAGATAGCTATTTGAGGGTGGCATGTATGATCTACAATGTCTCTGTAGAGACAAAGGAAAACTCCACCTTCAGAAGGCCTAAATCTCTTTTTTTTTGTAATCGCAGTGATTGGCTCTGACCAGACTTGCCAATCAATTATTTATTACTTATAGAGTACTTCCTATTTGCAATGTAGTCAACAAATATTTGTAACACTTCATAATCCCCCTGAGGACGTAACCACTTTTGGAGGGAAAGGGAGCAAGCCTACCTGAAGTTGGAATTTAGAGGCCACCATGGATATAGGCACAAGTTTGTGTGTGTCTGTGTGTGTGCATTCTACCATGTGTTGGGCCAGCAACTAATTCCCTTCCATCCTCTGACACTTCAAATCTTGGCTCCTTAGCCCCAAGGATCCTATACCTGAAGCTCCCTGCAAATATTAAATCAAGGAAATTTGCTTATCCCAGGAACAACATAGTGAATTGAGGCTGATTTTCATGAATAAATCAGTCCTATCTCCACCAATAACCAAGTTCAGAGAATTACATCTCATTTCTCTGCCTTGGTTTCATCATCTGCAGAAGAAGTCATATTGGATGTAAAACATATTTGATGCATTTTTGGGTATTATGAACATGTAACACCTCCCCTACCCAGATTCTGGCTAGGTGGCAAACCACCATTTCCCCCTCTACATGCTTACAAAATGACTGCAAGCATAAGAAGCTTAACAAATCCAAACTCCAGCAAAGAAGGGGGCCATAGTGACTATGTATTCATGATTCTGTCTTACTCATCTACATTCACAGTCTATTTAATATTACCTTGTATGTACTCTTAATCTTTTATCAGAGAATTTGTAGGTTTGCAGAAAAACAATGTAGAAAATACAGCATTCCCATATTCTCCCTCTATTACTAACACTTTGCATGAGCATGGTACTTTTGTTACAATTGACTTTTAGGAAGGTTAGATATTTAAGTTCCAACCCCAAAGTCGTTTAGAAGCATAAAAGCAGCCAGTTCTAGGGAGTAGGGCTAGAAACAGTGATGATGGAAGCAATATAAACAAAGGACAACATGAGAGATGCCAAAAGACAACTATAAGGAGCCACCATAAGAACTGAAAAGCTGACACTCACAGGCCAGTTAGCACAATGCAGTGTTTCTCACACCAAAAGCTGTTCTGCGCACCCTTGAGAGTTCTTAATAATTTTTATGTTTTGTTTTCATTTCGAGTTTATCTATTATCCATCTACCCACCTACTTAGGCACTTTCAAGTTCATTTAATTAACCTTAAAATTTAGTGCTGCCAAGTGATTTTCACATCAGCATTTGCATAAAAAAACGCATTGGAAATAAGCTGCATCACCTTAGCTGTTGTACACCAAAAAGAAGAAAAAAGTGCATTTAATATACAAGCATGTGCTTACATACCATATGAAGACCAGATTATGTTGTTGCCCTCAGCGTGAACTGAGGCTCTGTAATATTTAAAGAGAAAAGTCAATTGAAATGTCAAAGAGAGGCATCCCATGCTCAAACATAGTCTTGCCTTTAAGGTTGGTAGTTTATTCACATTTAAGTGATGATTTAATTTCAGCAAAACATCACCTGTCCCACTAAATTAATACACATTTAATCTGTAAATTTATTTGATTTATAGTTGTAAAAATTAACTGTCAGCATAAGAAGCTTATGCCTACTTTTAAGGTTGTAGGTATTTAAAATAACTTTATACCAAAGTAATGTATGATGTCAAGAGTCAGTGAATGTGTCATTCACCTTTAAAAGGAAACTCAATTACTACAGGTGAAAAACACCTCCCACCTCATCTGGGAGAGTCACTTCACTGACTCATTATATGATGAAGTCATTTTTAGTTGTGACCTTGAGTACTGAGAAAAGTTATATTATGCTATTATATTCTCTTTAATAAAAGTAATGTGAAATATACTTAAGAAATATTTCCTGTAAAAATAATTATTTTAATTGTGTTGCTTAGAAAGGATGACTATCACCAGCTAGGTAAATCAGTTTCATTTACATAAAGTTTTTCCTTATAGTCGTGAATGTTCTGCTATTCAGGATATATTTCAGTTACATGAAAGTGCCTGTGTATATGTCTCCTGAGGCTCCATTAGACCAGAGAAAAAAGCCAGAATTGCACAAATATGAAAGAGACTTCAGCAATTCCCCAGTTAAAGAGGTTCAAACTTTGAAATATCAATTTGGGGTATAGAACTCATTATCTGTGAACAGCAAGTAGTAGTGAATATCAGCTACACTCTAAACCACATAAAAATCAGATATCTGTATTCTTAGGTGAGTGACTACCAAAGTGTGGTCAGAGACCCCTGAAGGTCCTGAGATCCTTTTAGAGGGGGCTATTGGATAAAAGTATTTTCATAACATTACTAAGATATTATTGGCTTTTTTCATTCTCACTCTCTGAGTGTACAGTGGAGCTTTCCAGAGGCTACAGAACATGCAACAGCAGCAGCAGATATGAGAATTTAGCTGCCTTCTATTAGGCCAGACATTAAAGAGACTTTCAAACATGTATAATGATGCCACTCTTTTCACACTGGGGATAGGGGTGCAGAAGGGAGGTAATCGAGTTTTACTTTTTTAAATGCCCAGTTTTAATTTTTCACAAGGCAAAATATCAATAGATAAATACACATCAACAAAAGCTCTTTGGGGTCCTCAATAACTTTTTTAAAAGTGTAAAGAGTTTCTGAGACCAAAGAGTTTAAAAACCCCTACCCAGAAGAGCTCATCCTTCATAAGAGGCAGCTACAGGCATGTTTATCTCCATTCCCAATCTATGTATTCACTGAACCTCACATGTTTTATCCCCCTCCCTGCTTCACTCTCCACCTGGATGTCTAAGAGGCATTTCAGACGTCACAGAGGCCAAACAGAGCTCCTGGTCCATCTACCTTCTCCACTGCACACCTCCCAAACAAACCTGCTTCTCCCTCTGTCTTCATCCAGCTCAGGACTGACACCTCCATCCCCTGTTCTGCCCAAGCCAAAAGGGGGAGAGGCATTTTTCTTTTACAGCTTCCATTCCCCACATTCTATATTTTGCAAATCCCCCAAGAATCCCATACTTATCTACTACCATTTGTTATCATTCTGGTCCAGTGGTTCTCAACAGGGGTCGATTTTTGTCCCCCAGGACATTTGATAATGTCTGAAGACACTTTCAGTTGTCCCAATTGTGTTGAGGGGGGAGGGGTGCTGCTACATAGGCATCTGATGGGTAGAGGCCATCCTACAAGGCACAGAACCACCCCCAACAACCAAGAATTACCCAACTTAAAAGCCAACAGTGTGGAAGCTGAGAAATCCTGCTCCGGCCCAAGTCACCTCTCAACTGATAACTTCAACGGCTTCCTAAATGGTCTCCCTGCTTTTCACTCTTATGTCCACTCCTCCAATCTACCTCCACACAGCAGCTAGAGTGACTGTTATAAAATATAAATCAGAGCATGCCACTGTGCAGCTTCTAGGCCTGGCTTCCCACTGCACTTCCAGCCAATCCACACTCCTGTGATGACTATAGGCTTCCACCTGTGCTGGCTCCTGCCTCCACACTCATCTCATAATATACCTTAGTTTCCCTAATCTGCCAAGTCTCAGACTTACGGGTTCTCAGTCTGTTCCCACATTTTGCTGAACCATTCCCCCTCCCACACCATGGCTGACCCACACCCTTGGCCCAAATGCCACCTTCTCAAGGAGGCCTCCGGGGAACTCTCGGTCTAATGCAGCCCTCAACCCCAACACCCCCCAGCCATGACACCCCCAGGCATTCCTGAATACTCAGTCACAGTGCACTGTTTCTCATTTTCTTTTTAGACTTCCTCATTATTTTATTATTCTCATTTTTTATTGTCTGTCTCCCCGCCCACCCCAGAGCAGAATGCAGAAAACTTTTCTGTGATGTTCACTGTGTTCACGGCTGTATCAGCAGATGGGACACAGAGTAGGTGTTTAATATTTAGTAAGTGAATGAACCTGCCCCTGTGGATCTAAAATTTAAACCCACATGGGTATGTATTTCAGGCCACTATGAAAGCCAGTGGGCTTAGCTGTGTGAATCCGCCTGCCCAAGACTCGCCCTCCACTGCCACCTCCTGCCCACACCACCCCAAAGACAGCAGGCATGTTTGTACCATCTCAGATTCATCTGGGGACCAGGTGGACTGAAGAGCATAATTGACTGTAACATTCACAGCGAAGAGTTACTCCTCTTCATTCATGCCACGGAGCATCAGGTCTTAAGGTTATGTTAAAATACAGGCCTGCCACTTGCCCACCAGGAAAATGAAAAACATGCTTTCAAGCATAAGGAAGCATGAGGGAAGCATCCCCACTGTTCTATATCTGCAGTCAGAGTGGCTAAGGATGTGATTGTGCCACTTCAGTAAAATGTATAGGCAATTTCTTCAGAGCCTAATTTTATGCCTAAAGAAACCAAACGCAAGTTGTGTCAGCAAAGAAGGTAAGGGTGGGTTGATGAGGGAAGATCAGCTCGCCTTGATTGATATTTGGTCTTTCTACCCCAGTCTATACAGGCAGGTCCTTTTGAATGACAAGCTCTTTGAAAGAGAGATCTGGATCCATATGGCTGTGTGAGAAATTAGAATTATTTGAAGGAAAATGTATAATGGGACAGAAAGCTCACAAATTTCTAACAGCTGACTAAGTGCAAGATACTTACCAAGCTGCATTTATTTAGGATATGAATTGGAATTTCAGGGAAAGCCCTAGGGGAATCATATTAGGTATGGGAAAGTATTCAACTTTAGAAATAAAAATGTTGGGGGAGAGAGAACACTGCAAAGACCCTATTTTTCACTAATGAGTTGAGAATCAATACCAGATCCAGACGTGGGCCAGGCTGGGAAGAGTGTTGGCAATAGCACAAAGAAAACATCAAAAAGTTAGAGGGACTGGAAGACTAAAACAAAAAAGCTGCCTACACAGAGTAGGTTGATTGCTTCTCTTGTTCCTAGAACTTAAGCTGGAGATGCTTTACATTTGCTGCCTAAAACTTTCCAACACGGAGACCCAGAGAATTCTCTACTTTGGATTGCGTGGGTCCCTGTCCTACATACCAAGAAACAGGGAATTGATGGGACACAAGAGGTATGCCCCCCTCCCTTACCTCCCCACACCCAACTTCTTCCAAAAACATCAAATATTTTCTTCCATAAATAATTGCGATAGGATGCTTTAGCTTTCCCCAAACAAACAATAGCCTGATTGTGCCCCATTTGCCATGAGCCCAGCCCAAAGCACACAAAGACTTGCTTTCAAAGCTCCTGCCTCTCTCCTTTGCAGAAGGATAGGCATGATCCCCCTCCCCATTTCCCCAACTCCACTGCACCAATTCCATCAGGAAAGGGGCCATAGGAACGGGCCCTTAAACCATAAGGAAAAGGACCAGCTTCCACTAAAGAGAACAGACATTGTTCACTAAGGTTTCTGCTACTTTCTACTGCCTTTTGACCTCACATAGAAAGTTCTTTCACCAGAAGAGGGCTGTATGCTCAAAAATCCAAATTATACCGTTTCGTGTTGATGACTACTTTGAAACTTTTTAATTAAATTTCAAACATGATTTTAAATTGTAATAATTAACTCCTTAAAATGTTCCTGTTTTTATCTCTCTTATCTTCATACTAGCTTCAGAATTTAATAGATTTAAAATGAGTGCCATATACTTTGTATTCCTAATTATTTTCTCACTAAAAAAAGTCTGAACTGAAAGACAAAACTCATCACTTCATGTGTTTGAAAAACACATCCTTTGTGTTTAAAAATATAAAGCATTACATTTCCTCTAAGAATTTAAGTTTGATTTTCCCTACAGATAAAAGGAGGCACCCCAGCCAGCAAGGCCCTTATTTGCTACTTGAAATATTTCACTAAGAGGACTTAAAAGTTTTCTTTATAATTCCAATAATTCTAGATGGCCATTCTCCCAGTGAGAAGCCATTTATATTAGACACAAAGAAGTTTCTTGCCCCCATTTTGTGGTCTTTCTCCTATTTAATTCTCCTTCACTCTGCCATTTTGTTGAACACACATCAAGTCAGATGAAACGTAGTGCTAAATGGCCAGGACATGTATAAGCCCTATGAATATGCATTTTGGTTTTTAAAACCAGATAAGCAAAGCATACAACGGCTACAGAGATCAATGTCACATCAGGCATAAAAAAGGACCTTTAACTGCATGGGAAAGTGTTCTCAAGGGATTGGTCACTCACGCCAGTAAGAATAACTTAAACTAAAATGAATTATAAAGTTTAATCTTGGTTTCTCGACAGGATTTAGTGAGGTAAGAAATCCACAATCATGTGTTTCATTTGTTATGAAGCTCAAGTAGGAAACTGGTTTATTCATCATCTCTCACATAATTCAGTTATTTTAGGATTGACAAAACACCAGGAGGTGTTTTGCATTTGTTTGGCCTTCCCGCTAAAAAGTAAAAAACATCATCTATGGTAAACCAGAAATCTATTCCAGATCTTTTTCCCATAAAATGGGGCTATGTTGTCAAAAGTCATTGTAATTTTCAAAATATGGAAGCATAGCAATAGAGGAGGCTTGTATATCTTCAATCCACTTCATCTGAGAAGGCAATTCTTGGTAGTTAGGCCCATTTACACCTCTTCTGAAGTCTCAGGGTTCATTCACAGGAACATAGGAAGAGGCACATGCATCCAGTAAATTGCCCACGACTTCATTAGCATCTCAGTATATGACACTCTCTAATGTAGCACTAGTCAATTAGATCTAACTCCTATGGCTCGGGTGATGACCCTTACCCTGAGTTAAGGGGGATGATGAAAACTTTGAAACAAAAGCTCCCAGTTCACCAGCACTACTGGGAAAGCCATTTAAACTACTGAATTTGAGCTGAAGATGAGAGTAACTGTAAGAGAAGGAAAGTGGGTCTATGGATTTAAGATAATGGAATCATGGCCTTGTGTTAACAACAGCACATTTCATAGGCTTGTGAAGGCAACTTGTTTGGGGTCAAGTCAACTTGGACTTATCTACTGGTGAGCTCAAGGACAATGCTTCAAAGAGGACGTCAGACAATATGCACATCAAATCCAAGGATAAAGGTAGGAGCAAGAGCAAATTAATTAGATAACAAGATACGACATTAAAAGATTCAGTTTGGAAGGGTGAACCAAATCTCATACAATGCAGTTTTGGAAAGCTTTATAAAAAAATAACAGCAATTTAAGTATACACACAGTGATGACATGGCTAACAGCTAAAGGGTTTAGTAAGTAAAGGAGCTTTGCTGGCTAATGTCAATGAGTCAGAAGTGCAGGAGGGCTCCAAGGAAGATGATACAATCTCCAGCTGCATCCCTAATGCCATGGTATCAGGAGTAAGGATGGTAAATGGTCCTAGTCTAATTTCTACTGGTTATGTCCTTTAAGGATGACTTTCAAAATCCCAATGACATGCTTTAAAGGTTCTTTAAACTACAATTTTTGAAGTGGTGACTCTGAAACAAAGAACCAATAAAAAAACTGGAAATGTGTACTCTGGAGGAGATTCAGAAGGTACAGGACATATGTCTTCAAATATTTAAAAAGGGCAATTATCTCAAAGGGATATTTGACTTATTTATTATGCTTCATAGGATTATAAAGGTAGAATTTTCTAGAAGTCTAGAAATGGAATAATTTGCCTCGTAAGATGACAAGTTTCTTAGACATGGAGATAGTCACATGGAACTGAATCAATGCTCTATAAATTTCACAGATGGTAGACGAAAATTTTCTGTTGCAACTACTCAACCCTGCCATTGTAACATGAGAACAGCCATGGACAATATATGAACAAATGAGTGTGACTGTGCTCCCAATAAAACTTTATTTACAAATATAAGTGGCAGACCAGATTTTACAGCATAAGCTACAGTTTGCTGACCTTTGAATTAGAAAAAAATCATTTAGAGTCTTTGATTTTACACAAGAGTTGCTCACTAAGGTCTACTGTGTTTAGATATAAAGGATGGTCATATACAAACACTCAAGTATTACTTTTATCAGGATTAAATCTAGATTAGTTTATCCAAAAAGACTAAAGTAAGAAAAAAAACTTAGACTTTTCATCTTGAAATAGCATGGCTTTAAAAAAAAAAAAAACCTTTTTGGCAGGGAGGAGATCTTATCTAAAAATATTAGTGATAGTTTCACTTGGATACATAGCCATGTTCTAGCACAGGAGTTATATAGTGCAGATATTAAACAAACCACCAACCCAACTACTCACTCCTAGAAAGCAGAGAGCAGGTTCTTTTACAAAGAAAATAATGTGTAACCCCTACCCACATTGCCTTCTACCATAAAGGCAACAAGGATTCATGAGAAGGTTGCATACCCTGGGCACCATCTCCAAAAGGCTGGGGTGGGTAGCAGCCTTCACTGAAATCAAAACAGTGGCTCAGCATTGCTCTCACGATCTCCTTCACTTCACTGATCCAAAATTCAAATTTCCCCAAGGGAGGATGTGTTTAGGTACATGTCTGACCCTCAGTATGAAGAACCCTACTGAGGTGGTGCCAAACCCTGTAGCTGGTCCCATATGCACCTGTCCCTTTCCCACCTAGACCCCAAGAGGGCTAATGGGTTTCTATTTCATTAATATGCCTACCATATTTTTAGCAGCTGTGGTGGAGGGTGGGAAGCCCATAGGAAGCACTTCCCTCCAAAGAATCTGTGTCCACGGAAAGCCCTGCAAGGGTGGTATGGACATTCCTGGACCTCACTGAGGAGCCTTGTGCGGTACTTTACATCGAAAAATACAACCGACAAACATTTTCTTTAAGTATTCCTCAAAACCCAAACCAGTCTTCTCTGGGGTGGAATCCAGGAACTCTAAGACTATTTGCACAGGATTTATAATCTGGTGTCTATTCAGCGGCTTTATAAAAACATGGAGTGGGGAAAAAATGGCAGTTAAAGAGCCGGCTAGTTCGCTGCCAGTTCACTGCGGTGGTTCACGTTTCTTGCCTGGCAGACCAGGCAATGCTCCTGCTCCTGATGCCCAAACCATTGGCACCAGGCAAGCCTCTCAAGCTGGCAGGGTTGGGAAGTGGCAGAGCTCACACTGACTTCCTGGCTCCTCTCCCAGACCTACCTTAGGAGAAGAACGCAGTCCCACGCTCCCAAGACCTCGAGCTAACGGAGTCAAATCTTACTTGCCCTGGCAAAAGCTAACTCAAACTTGCAAAAGGAGGTGCTGGAGACTCTCAGAGCCCAAAGTGCTGCTGGCCAGGTAAGCATCTCCCTGTGATAACCCTGAGGCTGCTCCATCCCCAGAAAGTGCCAGGACGAGAGCAGGGATGCATGCCCAGAATTTATGTGCATTCTTCAGAGATTTATTTTCTGCATTGCGACAACAATGCAGTTCCCCTGGCACCTTGAGGACTGAAACATGCGGGACAGTTGAGTATCTTGAACAACTTATGTTAACTTTCTAAATCGGAATCTTTCAAAAAGATACCTGCCCTATCCCTGTATAGGCTATAGACTTCAAGTGACTGGGAGCACATCCAGCGTCAGGACCATCATCATCCTGGCCCTGGCACCAAGAAAATAATGGCCTTTAGTGTGTTCTCAATGAATGTATATTAAATACCTGGTTTTTAAGTTCACATATGTTGCTGATACCCAGATACACACAGTAATCCCAATGAGGTAGTCCTTTCAATGCAAGACCACGACACAATATTAAAAGTCCAAGTGAAATAACTATTCACATTATCCCAAAGTCAGAAAATAGGACAAATATTGTATGTTTGTACTCATGGGTTACCCTGAAAAAGCAAATCTTAGAGACAGAAAGTAGAATACAAGTCACTGGGGCTAGGGTTTGAGAAGGGTTGGGGTAATAAGGACCTATTGATTAATGGGTAAAGTTTATTTTGGGGGTGGTGAAAAAGTTTTGGTAATGGATGGTGGTTATAGTTGCAATCTTGTGAATGTAATTACTATCACTGAATCATATATATGATAGATGTTAAAGTAGGAAAATGTGTATTGTATATATGTTAGCACAATAAACATTATAAAAAATAATGTTCAGTGGGGTGCTTTTAGAGAATTTTTCAATCATAAGGCAATGTTTATAATGAAAGCCCAAGAATCAAAAATTCTGATTAACTATGTTCAAAATACTACTTTGCAAGGAAAGTTACCAGATCATATACCATTCCACTGTTTCCTCTAAACTTAACACTGTAAAAAAACAGAGACTTCCTTTTGTTTGAGAGAAAATCCTACCGTTTGGAAAAAAGAATAAAAGTGCAGGGACAGCACATGTATTAACGATGTTGACAAAAGTGATGATAGCAAACTCTCATTCAGACAGCATTTTTACTATAGTCCAGATGTAAACTGTTCACAGAGTCAACTCATTCAAAAGACTCGCAATGGTCCCACAAGGCAGGTATCACTATTAGTGCCATATTATAGAGGAGGAGACAAAGGCACAGAGAAACCAAGTAACTTGCAATGGTTTCACAGCCAATAAGTGGCAGAGCCAAGATGAAACCTTACCTGGCAGCAGTGTGGTTCTATTTAAACCTGCCAAAACAACATCCCTGAGAATGCATTCAAATCCAAAACTACACCAGTATCTGTATTTTACTCAGCAAGCACAATTCAACTCAAAAGACATCACAAAGGGATGCATTTATTGCACAATGTGGCAAGGCAAGGAAGGTTTCTAGAAAGTCGCCTGCACCTTACACAACTACCACCAATGAACCCACAAAGGGAGTCCTGAAGGACCAAAGGATCTGTGACATGTGCACATGATCTGGCTCATCTATTAAGACATGCAGGATGCAGCCTGCATTCAACATCCTATTTAGAGGAAACTGAACTTTATGAATAATATACTTTTACCTTCTAAAAGCCAGACAACTCCCTCCAAAGTTATTTGGCTTCATAAAAACCCCACAGTGCTGCTACTAACAAAGCACTTTATTGAGCAACTATGAGCCAGGCTCCGGGCGAGTAGCTGAGTAAAGTGGTTCTGACTTCAGTGCCTAGAGAGCACATGACATCAGGTGCTATTTTCTCAATTTGCATGATACTAAATATCACATCAGCCTTAGAGTCAGTTGTGCTCCCTAAACTCTTACATCATGTTTTTTGTGGATGCCCAGGCCTGATGGTAGCATATATGCATCCTTGGCTAGCTCTCAGAATGCTCTTGCTAATGCCAGAAGTTGAGGTAGGGAATGGACTTTTCCAGACACAGTACCATGCCTGGCCTTTGACAAATGTCCACAAGAAGGACTACCTGGGGAAAAAAGGATGTCTGGGAGTCAGCTTTTTTCTTCACAATTCTGAAAACACTGTGAGGGGATTTCCATAGGAGTCCCGGTAACACCTGTTGGAAGGTGTTTTTTAAAATTTATTCCACACACATCCATTATAGAGAGAAGCTCCAATCAAAGTTTTACCTGTTTTTTTTTTTCAAGTTCCTATCACGAAAAAGATGAAGGGGAAGGGAGGGTGCAGGTGAACCTGTAAGACACCACGGAACAGGCACGCCAGGAGTGAGGTCTGTGAGACAACCCAGTGCCAATCCCTCCATCCCCTCTCGAGTTGTCTTGGGCATCTCTCAGAACTCAGGGTACCTAAGTGAGCTTAGCTGCTGGACAAGTTATTAGGAATACATTTCTACCTTAGAGACTTCTGTACTGCCTTTAACAGAAGCATCCTTAAATTTCTTCCAGCTCTTCCTCCTGCATCCCTTCTCTCATCTTCCTTCCAGGCTAGCCTGAAATTTTTCAAATATAAAGGGGAAGGTGGGAAGGAGATGCGGTGGCATAGATTTTATTTTATCCTAAGTACTCATGTACTAGATATAAAGTGGCTGTGACAATGATTAAAAAAAGAAGCCACCGAAAATTCCCTGAACCACATGCCATATGCAAGGAGAGCCAGCCACCAACAGC
>PVIY010034543.1:0-27026 GCA_004026745.1 Myrmecophaga tridactyla
AAGATAGATGTTAAAGATTGAGATGGTATAATCTAGGAATGCCTAGAGTGTATAATAATAGTGAAATGTACAAGGTACAATTTTAAAAATGTTTTTGCATGAGGAAGAACAAAGGAATGTCATTATTGCAGGGTACTGAAAATAGATGGTAATTAATATTTTAAAATGTCACCTTCTGTGTGAGACTAAAGCAAAAAATTTATTAGTTACAAAATTTATATTTTGACTAGTGCATTTCCTAATATAACTTATGTAGATAGTTTGATTGAACACCATAAGTTCTTGGAATCTCAGGTAGGACATGAGATTTTGCTGGTTTGTCCAGAGTGATGCCCCAATGAATTCCAGAGTGATTCGATCAGTGAGTGGAAAAGTATCTGCAAAGCCCCCTTTGGGGAGTGGTGAGAATGGGGAGAAATTCAACTTCCTCAAGTTGAATTCTTGATATTCTCACAAGCAGTGGGGACAACCAAAGCTATAGGCAGAGCCCCCAGTCTTGGGGTATGTTCATATGAAACTTAACCCCGCAAAGGATAGGTCAAGTCTACTTAAAATTTAGGCCTAAGAGTCACCCGCAAGAGAACCACTTTTGTTGCTCAGATGTGGCCTCTCTCTCTCCAGCCAACACAACGAGCAGTCTCACCACCCTACCCCTCTCTACGTGGGACATGACTCCCAGGGGTGTGGACCTTCCTGGCAATGTGGGACAGAGATCTTGGAATGAGCTGAGACTTAGCATCAAGGGATTGAGAAAACCTTCTCGACCAAAAGGGGGAAGAGGGAAATGAGACAAAGTGTCAATGGCTGAGAGATTCCAAACAGAGTAGAGAGGTTATCCTGGAGGTTATTCTTATGCATCAAGTAGATTTCATCTTGTTATTCAAGATGTAAGGGAGAGGCTGGAGGGAACTGCCTGAAAATGTAGAGCTGTGTTCTAGTAGCCATGTTTCTTGAGGATGATTGAATAATGATACAGCTGTCACAATGTGACTGTGTGATTGTGAAAACCTTGTGTCTGATGCTCCTTTTATCTACCTTGTCAACAGATGAAAGGAGATTGATTAAGCTAAGCCCTTGTAGCTGGTAAAGTCTTTTTCCTTTCCCCTCAGGGAATCAGCCTGCCATGCCTGTAGGGAAGGGGTGCCAGCCTCCACAGCTTGGGGGACTTACAGTTCTATATGGGGTCTCAGCCATTCCACCTGGTCCAGACTGGTGTACACTGTTCGTCTAGTCACTGATGTAGCCCCAACAGTTGTTCTCTACTGTTTCTGGATATTTACTAGCTCCTCTGGAAGACAAACTAAATTACACATCACATTAAGCCACCATCTTGCCCCTCTCCTGACATTTGCTTTTTAAACAGAATTTAATTTCTAACCAAGAAAGAAAAGAGAATAAATTAATGTACTTATAAAAAATAGCTTATCAACAGGCTATACAGTTTTTCTATATTGTACAAGTCATTGTGCTCATACTTAAAGGGACACATACAATGAGCTAGATAGTTTTTTGTGCAGTGAGTTTATATTTGTATAATCCAGAAGAAGAGGAAGTAATTATATAACCGATCAAGATGAATTCCATTTGACACTGCCAGATAGTGATGGAGTGTAGGAGACAGAGGGCTTAGATACAGTTAGGAAAGACAGACATGGACTTGGAAAGGCAGCAAATACAGTTAGGCTGTGAGAGGTGTGAGCCTTGCAGCAGAGGAAATGAAAAGAACAAGACCTTAAAGAGAGTAATTAATAGGGTGTATTTGAAAACAGGAAGGGGTTAGGTATGTCTGGAGAATAGAGTGCACGTAGTGAGATGGCTGGAAAGACAGATAGGGACTTAGTTCTTTTTTCTTTTCCTTTACTCTATATTCTGGTATTGTTTGAAGATCGTGGTTAATAACATGAATTCACTTGCTGTTACTCTAACAATCTGTACGTGTACATATGAGTCTATATACAGATAAAACCTATGTATGTCTCTACCCATATATTTGTAAAAGAGTGGCATGAGGTTTCTTTGGGTTTCTTAGAGTAATCCTAAACCTATCACATGCTTCATATGGGATTGGATCAATAAAGACTGTGCATGCTATAATATTTAGGGATACCAATAATTTTCCCCTAATTTTTTTTGTAAAGTAAAACTAGATATAGAAAACAACACGAAGTATTGCTGAATGCAAAGAGTGAAAACAACCTCCAGAATAAATTAATTAAGGAAACAAATGCCTAGATACCAACAAAAAAATAATGGGTCATATTAGGAAAATTGAAGATATGGCCCAGTTGAAGGAACAAACTAACAATTCAAATGAGATACAGGAGTTGAAACAACTAATTCAGGATGTTCAAACAGACATGGAAAATCTCATCAAAAATCAAATCAATGAATTCAGGGAAGGTATAAAGAAGACATTGGGTGAACAAAAAGAAGAAATCAAAAGTTTGAAAAAACAAATCACAGAACATATGGAAATGAAAGGCATAATAGATGAGATAAAAAAAATGGAAACCTACAACAATAAATTTGAAGAGGCAGAAGAAAGAATTAGTGAACTAGAAGACTGGACATCTGAAATCCAACACACAAAAGAAAATATAGGGAAAAGAATGAAAAAATTTGAGCAATGAAAAAAGATCTCAGGGAATTGAATGATAACATGAAGTGCATGTTGTGGGTGTCCCAGAAGGAGAAGAGAAGGGGAAAGTAGGAGAAAGACTAATAGAGGAAATGACCAATGAAAAATTCCCATCTCTTATGAAAGACTTAAAATTACAGATCCAAGAAGTGCAGCATACCCCAAACAGAATAGATCCAAATAGACATACTCCAAGATATTAATCAGATTTTCAGATGTCAAAGAGAAAGAGAGAATTTTGAAAACAGCAAGAGAAAAGCAATCCATCATGTTTAAGGGAAGCCCAATAAGACTATGTGTGGATTTCTCAGCTGAAACCATGGAAATGAGAAGGCAATCATTTGATATATTTAAGATTTTAGAAGAGAAAATCTGCCAACCAAGAAATCTATATCCAGCAAAACTGTAATTCAAAAATGAGGGGATGATTAAAATATTTACAGACAAACAAATACTGAGAGAATTTGTGACCAAGAGACTGGCTCTGCAAGAAATACTAAAGGAAGCAGTACAAGAAGATAGGAAAAGGCAGGAGAGAGGAATCTGAAGAAAAGCATATAAATGAAGACTATCAGTAAAGGTAAAATGAGAAAAAAAATTAGATATAATATACAAAATCCAAAGACAAAATGGTAAAAGAAAGTACTGCCTTTACCATAATAACACTAAATGTTAATGGATTAAATTTGCAACAACAACAAAAAAAAGTCATGGACTGGCAGAATGGATTAAAAAATAGGACCCATCTATATGTTGTCTATAGGAGGCTCATTTTAGACCCAAAGACAAAAATAGGTTGAAAGTAAAAGGTTGGGAAAACATATTTCATGCAAACAACAATCAGAAAAGAGCAGGAGTAGCTATACTAATACACAACAAATGTAAAACAATTAAAAGAGACAAAGAAGGAAGCTATGTGTTAACATAAGGAACAATTCAACAAGAAGACATAACAATTGTAAATATTTATACACCAAACCAGGGCACTCCAAAATACATGAGGCAAACACTGACAAACACTGAAAGGAGAAATAGACACCTCTACCATAACAGTTGGAGACTTCAATTCCCCTCTGTCATCACTGCACAGAACATCTAGACAGGGGATCAATAAAGAAAAAGAGAATTTGAATAATACAAGAAATGAACTAGACTTAACAAACATTTACAGAACATTACACCCCACAACAGCAGGGTACACATTTTTCTCATGGATCATTCTCAGGAAGAGAACATATGGTGGTTAATAAGGCAAGTTTTATAAATTTAAAAAGATTGAAATCATATAAAACACTTTCTCAGATTATGATGAAGTGAATTGGAAATCATAACAGGCAGAGGGCCAGAAAATTCACAAATATATGGAGGCTAAACAACATACTCTTCAACAACCAATGGGTTATGGAAGAAATTACAAGAGAAATCAGTAAATATATCGAGGCAAATGAAAATGAAAATACAACATATCAAAATTAATGGGATGCAGCAAAGCCAGTGCTAAGAGGGAAATTTAAATGCCTACATTTAAAAAGAAGAAAGAACAAAAATTGAGGAATTAACTGTCACTTAGAAAAACTAGAGAAAGAACAGCAAACTAACTCCTTAGCTAGGTTGACAGAATAAAAGAGAGAAAGAGAAGATACAAATAAATATAATCAGAAATGGAGGAGGAGACATAACCACTGACCCCTTAGAAATAAAGGAGGTAATGAGAGGATACTATGAACAACTTTATGCTAATAAACTCGACCATGTAGATGAAATGGACAACTTTCTAGAAAGGCATGAACACTCAACATTGACTTGAGAAGAAATAGACGACCTCAACAAACCAATCACAAGTAAAGAAATTGAATCAGTCATTAAGAAGCTCCCCAAAAAGAAAGTCCAGGACTAGATGGCTTCAATATGTGAATTCTACCAAGCATTCAAGAAAGAATTACTATCAATCCTGTTCAAACTCTTCAAAAAAACTTGAAGAGGAGGGAAAGCTATCTAACTCATTTATGAAGCTAACATCACCCTAATACCAAAGCCAGACAAAGATACTACAAGAAAAGAAAATTACAAGAGCAATCTCTCTAGTGAATATAGATGCAAAAATTCTCAACAAAAATACTTGCAAATTGAATCCAGCAGCACATTAAAGGAATTATGCACCATGACCAAGTGAGATTTATTCCAGGTATGCAAGGATGGTTCAACATAAGAAAATCAAATTATGTGATACATCATCTCCACAAATTAAAGCAGAAAAAACACATGATCATCCCAATTGATGCAGAAAAGGCATTTGACAAAATTCAACATCCTTTCTTGATGAAAACACTTCAAAGGATAAGAATAGATGGGAACTTCCTCAACATGATAAAGGGAATATATGAAAAACCCATAGCTAGCATCATCCTCAATGGGAAAGACTGAAAGCTTTCCCCCTAAGATCAGGAACAAGAAAAGGATGCCCACTGTCACCAATGTTATTCAACATTGTGCAGGAAGTTCTAGTCAGAGCATTTAGACAAGAAAAAGAAAAAAAGACATCCAAATTGAAAAGGAAGAATTAAATCTCACTGTTTGCAGATGATCTGATACTATATGTTGAAAATTCCAAAAAATCAATAGCAAAGCTACTAGGCCTAATAAATGAGTACAGCAAAGTGGCAGGGTATGATCAACACCCCAAAATCAGTGGTGTTTCTATACACAAGGAATAAGCAATCTGAGGAGGAAATCAAGAAAAAATTTTCCATTTACAAGAGCAACCAAAAGAATCAAATATTTAAGAATAAGTTTAAGGATACAAAAGACCTACATACAGAAAACTATAAGAAATTACTAAAAGAAATCACAGAAAACCTAAATAAATGGGAGGGCATATCTTGTTCATGGGTTGGAAAACTAAGTATAGTTAAGATGTCAATTCTACCCAAATTGATTTACAGATTCAATGCAATACCAATTAAAATCCCAACAACTTAATTTTCAGAAATAAAACTTCAATAACCAAATTTATTTGGAAGGGAAGGGTGCTCTGAATAGCTAAAAATATCTTGAGAAAGAAAAATGAAGTGGAAGGTCTCACACAACCTGACTTTAAAGCATGTTACAAAGCTAAGTGGTCAAAACAGCATGGTTCTGGCATGGCTATAGATAAACTGACCAGTGGAATTGAATTGAGTGTTCAGATATAGACCCACTCATGTATGGACAATTGACCTTCGCTAAGGTGGTCAAGCCAACCCACCTGGGACAGAACAGCCTCTTCAATAAATAGTGTTTGGAGAACTGGAAATTCTTATGCAAAAGAATGAAAGAGGATCCATATCTCACACCCTATACAGAAATTAACTCAAAATGGATCAAAGACCTAAAGATTAGAGCTAAAACCACAAAACTGTTAGAAGAAAATGTAGGGAAATACTTATAAAACTTGTAATTTGAGGTGGTTTGCTAGACCTTACACCCAAAGCACGAACATTGAAGAAAAAAATAGATAAATGGGAATGCCTCAAAATTAAATACTTTTGTGCATAAAGAACTTTGTCAAGAAACTAAAAAGGCAGCCTATATAATGGGAGACAATATTTGGAAACCACATATCAGATAAGGGTTTAGTATCCAGGATATATAAAGAGATTCTTCAACTCAACAACAAAAAGATGAACAATCCAATTTAAAAATGGGCAAAAGACATGAACAGACACTTCTCAGAAGAGGAAATACAAATGGCTAAAAGGCTCATGAAAAGATGTTCAACTTCACTGGCTGTTAGGGAAATGCAAATCAAAACCATAATAAGATATCATCTGACACCTACTGGAATGGCCATTATAAAAAACAAGCAAACAGAAAATGAAAATTGCTGGAGAGGATGTGGAGAAAGAGGCACACTTATCCACTGTTGGTGGGAATGTAAAATGGTACAACCACTCTGGAAGGCAGTTTGGTGGTTCCTCAGGAAGCTAAGTATAGAATTGCCATATGATCCAGCAATACCATTACTAGGTAGAGGACCTGAGGGCAAGAACACAAATGGACATTTGCACACCAATGCTTATAGCAGCATTATTTATGACTCCAAGAGATGGAATCAGCCCAAACGTCTGTCAGTGGATGAGTGGCTAAACAAACTGTTGTGTGTGTATATATACACACACACATATATATATATATGTGTGTGTGTATATATATATATGTGTGTATAGATATATATATACATATATATATATATATATAGAGAGAGAGAGAGAGACATATGATGGAATATTACACAGCTGTAAGACAGAATAAAGTCATGATTATGAAACAATGTGGATGAAGCTTGAAGACATTATGCTGAGTGAAATTAGCCAGAAACAAAAGGACAAATATTGTATGGTCTCACTGATATGAACTAACACTAATGAGTGAATTTTGAGAATTGAAGTTAAGAACACAGATTATCAGGAGATAGAAATAGGCTAGAGATTGGGCAATTGGTGCTAGAAAACTACAGATTAATCAACAGGACTGATTGTAAAAATTCAGAAAATGCAAAATACTACCTGATTGTAGCACAATAAAATAAGTACTGAAAGAAGCTGAATATGAGTATGTGGTAGAAGAGCTAGAGGCATGTATGAAACCAGAAGGGAAGATAGAGGATAAAGACAGATGTATAATTTAGGAATGCCTAGAATGGACAATGATGGTGATTAAATGTACAAATTAAAAAAATGTTTTTGATGAGGGAGAACAAATGAATGTCAATATTGTAGGGTGTTGAAAATAGATGGTAAATGGGAAAAAGTACAATCAATGAAAGCTAGGGTCTATAGTCAATATCATAATATGCTTCCAGTGAACATAACAAAGGCATTATGCCAAAACTAAATGTCAACAGGCAAAGGGCATGGGGGGAGTATGGATGCTTTGCAGAAGGAAAGGAAATATCTTCAGATAGATTATGGAGGCGAAGACCTATCTATACACTTGGGTTGGATTGTGTGATGTGTGAGTAAATCTATTTTAAAATGAACAGAGAGAAACAAGTGCTAGAGAAAATATGGAAAAAGAGATGTACCTATTCACTGTTGGTAGGGAAGCTGAGAGGTACAGCCCCTTGGAAGGCAGTGTTGTGGTTCCACGGGAGGTTAAGGGTGGGGTTGCCATATACCTGGAGGAAGTGAGTGTGGGGACACGAATGGACATTTGCACACTGGTGTCTATGCAGCAGTTTTCATGATCCACAATGGGTGAAAGTGGCCTAAGGGTATAATGACTGAGGAATGGAAGGGGAACTATGGTAGTATACATACAATGGGTAACTGACCAGCCACAAGAAGGAATGAAGTTGTGAGGCATGTAACTAGGTTAATGAACCTTAAGGACTGTATGATCAATGAAATGGCAGAAACAAAAAGACAAATACTATCATGCCTCATTCATATGGACTAACTATAATATAAAAACTTGGTGAACTGAAGTTGAGATCATGGGTTATCAGGTTGGGAACTGTTGTAAAAGGTCCTAGAACGTTAACTCTTTCAGCAGTCGCATTTATTCAGGAGTTGTAACTGTTATTTCTAAATTCTGAGATACTGAGCTATTTGTTTATAACATGGCATTTCCAGAAACTTTGGGTATTTATGTGACACCTGAGACTCACAATTAGAGCCCTGAAGCTTTGAAAGTCAGCAGTACCCTATACAGGAACTCTTTAAAAAGTTGAAAAAAGGATCTGACTTCGAGTAAAGATATGAATGAAGCTGATCTGGATAGGACTAAGGTAAATCAGGGTAAAGAATGATATTGTTCATATTTAAAACTTCAACTTCTGTGTGAGACCAAAAGGAGAGATGTTTATTTGGTGCAAAATTTATATTTTGGGTAGTGAATTTCCTAATTCACTTGTATGGTCCATTTAGTTGAACACCATAAGCACATGAAATCTTGAATAGGATGTGATTCTTTGTTGGTTTGTCCAGGTTAGTATGGTGCCCCAATATATCCCAGAGTAATTAGATCAATAAATAAAGTGGGGACACTGGGGAGAAAGGAGGAACTATTCGACTTCCCCATTTAGAAAATTTCTTTTATTCTTTAATTTTATTTCTTTTGGGGGGAGGGGGCATGGGCAGGTACTGGGACTCGAACCCAGGTCTCCAGCATGGCAGCCAAGAATTCTGCCACTGAGCCACCATTGTACCACCCCACTTAGAGAATTTCTGATATTCTCACAAGCAGTAGGGACAACCAAATTAATAGGCTGAGCCTTCGGTTTTGGGGTTCACCCCTACAAAAATTATTCCTGCAAAGGATAGGCTAAGCATACATAAAATTAGGCCTAAGAGTCACCCAGAAAACTTCTTTTGTTGCTCAGATGTGCTCTCTCTCTAAGCCAATGCAGCAGATGAACTCACTGCCCTTTACCCTATGTAGGACATGACTCCCTGGCAACGTGAACAAAAATCCTGGGAGGAGCCAGGACCCGGTATCAAGGTCTTAAGAAAGCCTTCTTGACCAAAGGAGGAAAGAGAGAAATGAGACAAAATAAAGTTTCAGTGGCTGAGAGATCTCAAACAGAGCCAAGAGTTTATGCTGGTGGTTATTCTTATGCATAATATAGATATCCCTTCTTAATTTATGGTGTATTGGATTGGCTGGAGAGAAGTACCTGAAACTGTTGAGCTGTGTTCCTGTAGCCTTGATTCTTGAAGATGATTGTATAACAATATAGTTTTTACAATGTGACTGCGTGATTGTGAAAACCTTGTGTCTGATGCTCCTTTTTTCAAGGGTATGGACAGATGCATTAAAAAAAATATGGAGAAAAATAAATTAATAATAGGGGGAGATGAAGGGTAAAAATTGGGTAGATTGAAATACAAGGGGTCAATAAGAGGGAGGGGTAAGGGTTATGGTATGTATGAGTTTTTTTTTTTAATTTTCTTTACTGGAATAATGCAAATGTCCTAAAAAACAATCACGATGACTAATACACAGCTATGTGATGATATTGTGAACCACTGATTGTACACCATGCATGGAATGTTTGTATGTTGAGATTTATCAATAAAAATTTTTTAAAAAAGCAAATATCTTTATCAGTTGCTTTTTTAAAAGTGATGTGCTCAGTCTGTGTTAATAGAATATTGATTTTACTTAGAATTTAGATATAAGTCACAAGTCTGTAGGTTTCTTATCAGCGCCTAAGACCAAAAAAAAAAAAAACCAACAACCAAGAATTGGCCGAACCCTTAGAGGGTGGCACTGGCAGCAGAATTCCAGCAGAGAGCAGCAGAAAGCTGAGTGAAGGGCAGCAATCTGCTGCAGAGATCCTTGCTGGGAGGTCATGTCTCAGGAGCTGATTTAGGGGAGGTAGACCCAGAGAAATCTCCTATTCTACAGCAGTCAATTTGTAGAGTAAGAGAATAAGTAAAGCTAGAATGCCTTACAAGATCTTTGGAGTTAAAAGTGATTCTGGCGAACTGCCCTTGTTCAAAGATGAGACTAGCAGGGCTTGGGTGGGGGTGAGAGGTCTCCATTTCTTCTCCCATTTCTTTTTATGGAGCATTCTAAAGCAACTTTCCTCCTGAACCAAAATCAGCTTCCCAGAAAACTACCTTCTCTCTGAAGACTGCCTCTCCTTCTGAATTCCCCTGAGCAGCTGCCTTCCCTCTATTCTCTGAGAGTGAAGCCAATTTGTAGAGCTCGCCTTAATTTATCTTCTGTGGACAGCCTCTGCCTCACCTTCCAGTGAAGGGTTGAACCATCTGACTTTTGAAAGTGGCCATCCTTATTTTCAGGCCCAGTTAACATTTATTAGCACAATGTTTATTCCAAACTTTAAGGAATATATGCTTTAAAGGGAGATTTCATCACAGTTTTATTCTTAGCATTTGTCTTATAAGAAGCCTATCTCTTATGAATGAAGCTGATCTGGATAGGACTAAGGTAAGGATGAAGGTAAATCAGAATGCTGGGTAAAGGATGAAATGGCCCATATTTTCAAACTTCAACCTCTATGTGAGACCAAAGGGAGACGTTATTTGGTGCAAAATTTTTATTTTGGGTAGCACATTATGCAATTTAACTTGCATGGTCAGTTTATTTGAATATCATAAGTACATGGACTCTTGAACAGGGTGTGAGATCTTGTTGGTTTGTACAGGTTAGTGTAATGTCGCGATATATCCCAGAGTAATTTGGGCAGAGAATAAAAAGTATTTGCAGAGTCCCCTTGGGGGATTGGGGAGAAAGGAGGAAATATTCAACCTCCCCATCTGGAGAATTCTTGATATTCTCACAAGCAATGGGAACAACCAATTCAATAGGCTGAGCCCTCAATCTTGGGGCTCACCGCTATCACCGCTATGATACTTATTCCTGGCTAAGCCTATTTAAAATTAGGCCTAAGAGTCACCCCCAGAGAACCTCTTTTGTTGCTCAGATGTGGCCTCTCTCTCTAAGCCAACTCAGCAGGTGAACTGACTGCTTTCCCTCTCCTATATGGGACCTGACTCCCAAGGATGAGCTGGGATGCAGCATCATGGGAATGAGAAAGCCTTCTTGACTAAAGGGGAGAAGAGAGAAATGAGACAAAATAAAGTTTCAGTGGTTGAGAGATTTCAGACTTGAGAGGTTATTCTGGAGGTTATTCTTATGCATTATATAGATATCCCTTCTTAGTTTATGGTGTATTGGAGTGGCTGGAGGCAACTACCTGAAACTGTTAAACTGTGTTCCAGTGGCCCTGATTCTTGAAGAGGACTGTATAACTATACAGCTTTTAGAATTAATGTGTGATTGTGAAACCTTGTGTCTGATGCTCCTTTTATCCAGGGTATAGACAGATGAACTAAAAAACAGGAGGGGGGGGGGATAAAAAATAAATAAACAATAGGGGGAGATTAAGGGTAATAATTGGGTAGATTAGGTCAATGAGAGGGAGGGGTTAGGGATATGGGATGTATGAGTTCTTGTTTTTTTCTTTTTCTTTCTTTTTCTAGAGTGATGTAAATGATCATGGTGAAGAATACACAGCTACGTGATGATATTTTGAGCCACTGATTGTACATTGTGTATGGATTGTATGTTTGTAAAGATTTCTCAATAAAAATATAAAAAGAAAATACTTCCAGAAGGACTTTAGATTTAATTAGGAAAGGCTATTGAGGAGATAATCCATAAGAATACCTTTTTGACCTCAGGTTAGGAAAGATTTCCTAAACAAGTAACAGAAATATTGATTAATTGGGCATTAAAAATTTTCAAACTTCTGGTCATCAGAAGACATCCTTACAAAAGCAAAATGGCAAACTATACAGTAGGAGAAGATATTTACAACATATATCTAGAATAAAGAACAAAACCATAAGAAAAAGACATCAGTAGAAGAATGAACAAGAGACTTGAACAGTCACTTTACAGAAAAAGAAATCCAAATGGCTGATAAATACATGAAGAGGTGTTCAACCTCATTAGAGATCTAACAAATATGACAAAGCCTTTAGACTCAACTTCAAATTTATAAGAAATACAGGAGGGGGAAAGGTGAGACACTGCAAGGAAACACCAGGTAAATGCAGAATGTGAGACTTCTTCAAGACAACAACATGGTCTTTTAAAAAAGCCATGAAAAAACAAAACAAAGCAAAGGACATTATAAAATAAGAGAGTCTAAAAGAAAAATATATAATAACCAAATGCAATGCATAAGCTTTCAGCAGATCCTGATGTCAAAAAATAAAAGACTGTGTCTGTTGCTCCTTTCATCCAGGGTATAGACAGATGAGTAAAAAAAAATGGATAAAAAATAAATAAATAATAGGGGGGATAAAGGGTAAAATAAATTGGGTAGATGGAAATACCAGTGGTCAATGAAAGGGGGGGTGAGGAGTATGATATATATGAGGTTTTTTTCCTTTTTATTTTTTTTCTGGAATGATGCAAATGTTCTAAAAAATGGTCATGGTGATGAATATAGAACTACGTGATAATATTATGAGCCATTGATTATATCATGTATGGACTGTATGTGTGTGAAGATTTATCAATAAAAATATATATCTTTAAATTTACCTGCAGTATTACAAAGCTACAATGGTCAAAACAGCATGGTACTGGCATGAGGGCAGATATATATTTTATTAGATACCCATCTAGTGACAAATCCCAGGCAAGGCATCCCACGGGCTTGGTGGGTTCACTTCCAAATTAGTGGTATGGGTTCACAGGCGTCATGGCGGATGCAGGTGCCAAGATGTTCAGGCACAAGTTCAATTTCACAGCAGATTTCGGTGCCTGTGGATGCATACTCTAGGCTAGGCAGCTCAGGGTATTAGCACTAACGTGGCATCCACTTTTACACATTGGTCAGCTTGCTCCAGGAACTGAGGAAGAAATCATCACTAATACCCACACACAGTTCACTTGACAACAGGAAAAGTCAGGAGAGTAGGGGAGTGCTTGTCATTGCAAGCAGAGACAAATGGGGCTGAGTGGAGAGAGGAGTGAACACTGCAGGTTAGAATTTGAGTCAGGTTCATATTCACAACTTATAGCATGCCAGCACACTGAAGCCGTAAATATGGGAAGGGTCCCATATAACAGAAGCAGCAACAAAATTTATAAACTGCGAATCAAAGACCTACATTTATAACTTCTAGATCATTATCTGCATGTCCAGCAAGCATTAGGAAAAGAGCACAACATTTTCTCTCCTAGATCCACATCAGTCCCTGAAAAGGACTCTGGAGAAGCTCTGTGCGCTGGTTTGAAGAAATTAGGCACCCTAGAAAGACATGTTTTTATCCTAAACCATCTCATGGAGGCAACAGTTTCTTTTAATCCCTATTCAGTACTATAGGTTGGAAATTGATTAGATTATCTCCACGGAGATGTGGCTCATCCAATTGTGAGTATTAACCTTGGATTAGAGGGAGATGTGACTTCATGCATTACTGGTGGATTTTGATTAGTTCACTGGAATCCTTTAAAAGATGAAGCATTTTGGAGAAAGTTTGAGAATGACAAAAGAGCCAGAGCCATAGAGCCCACACAACCAGAGACCTTTGGAGATGAAGAAGGAAAATGCCCCCGGGGGAGTGTCATGAAACAATAAGTCAGGAAAGAAAGCTAGCAGATGCCCCCATGCTTACCATGTGCCTTTCCAGGTGAGAGAGAAAAACTTTGAACGTCATCGGCCTTCTTGAACAAGGTATCTTTCCCTGGATGCCTTAGATTGGACATTTCTATGCCCTTGCTTTAGTTGGGATATTTTCATGGCCTTAGAACTGTGGACTTCAACTTAATAAATACCCCCTTTTAAAAGCCTTTGGTTTCTGGTACATCACATTCCAGCAGCTAGCAAACTAGAATACCCTGAAACGGAATGTCTGCCCTCAGATCAAATCTCTTGGTCCAAAGAGATGGGTTACTCTGACTGGCAGCCTGGATCATGTGACTGCCAAGTCTGCAATTAGATTTTACCCTACTCATAAGCTAATAGCTTAGCCTGTTACTGTTTCATGGATGCTGACAGAAGACAAAGGCTGGGTCAGAGTAAAGGACTTTATTACAGCACAGCAAGCAGCATGAGCATCAGCATATTTGCTGTGGCTCCATCGCCCCCAAATTACATTGGCATTTTGATGGGAACAGATGAATATAAGGCAGGCAGAGGGTTTGCATCACTGCAAAGGAACACTAAGTTTGGGGGACCCATTGTTTTTATAGCAAGCAGTAAGCAAACTTGCCCTTTGTTCCAAGAGAGACCTTATCTCATCTCTCAAAGTCACTAGCTCCATAAGAAGGGCCTGAGAAATGGTTCTGGTAAAAGAGCAGTCAGGGTCCTGCCTTCTTGGCACAACCAGCAAGATGTGCAGTAACAGAAGAGGCCCAAGGAGAACTGTCTCTCCCAGCAGTGACCACCTCTGGGATTTTGAGAAGTCAAAGCCACATAATTAACAGCCCCCCATAGAATTGCATGGAGTAGGATAACAGCAATTCCTCAAAAAAGGTATGCAGGAAGGCAAAACCAAAAACTTTTAAGCCTTTAAGAAGGTGTCCATCAGGCTTAAATTAGCTGGAGTTGGTATTATCCTAACCAATATACTTACATGTGCTTACAAATTAATCCCATCAACAAGCAGTGTCCACTATTTTCTTTTTTCCTGCTCTGGCTTTCTCTGGAAAAACCCTCTGGTCTAGCCCTTTGCTCCTGCTAAGCCAGGAAAATGTGCTTTGCTGCTGTCTCCTGGGCCACAGAAGAGTTGTTATCCCTGGAGTCCTTGAGGTACTCCACAGAAGTGATGCCTTCTGAGACTGTCATGCTCTGAGGCCACCAGAGGGAGCCCAGTCTTTTTCCTTTGTGTTACAGTTAACCAGAAATGACCAAAGCAGTGTTCTTACTGTTCAGAGTTAAACAGCTTTCAATGAGCAGATTTTTCAGTTTTTACTTACACCCTTAGGAAGGCCCCCTCTCAAAATTGAACATAGGCCTAAGTATGGCCATGGGAGTGAGAGAAGAGAAGGGGATGAGGAAGTTCATGGACCAGTAGGCAAAGTCAGCTGATAAATATTAGGTTGCCCAGTGCCATATGGCTCATCAACTGCAATGATGATGGAATGTTCTTACCAGGCCCAGCTTGTTTGCCAGGTTCTACCCTGAGGAAGGTTCTCTTCCAGGAGACCCTTGGCCCCTTATTTAAGGACTCGGGCTGGTACCTAGCAGTTTGTAAGAATTGCTCAAACTTGACAGTGGTGGACTTTATTTAGGTTTAAACTCAACTACCTCTATATGTGTAGACGCTTAACAATTTCAGAACATACTTGCTCCTCTTAATCTGCCTTTTCTTTTTACCTCCTTTTCCAGCTCTTACTCCTTTTCTCCTTATTTTCTTCCAAACACTGAAGCCAGGTTCATCCGAGTTGGGAACTGTCAGTGCTGGTAGGAATAAACCATATCAGTTCTTTTCCCAACTTCCACTTCAAACTTTGAATTTAAAAAACTGATAAACAAAAAGCTCTTGAGAAAACCAAACATTTCAGCATATTTTCACAGTGCCACCTTGGCTATGTACAGAATCTTTGTAGCCCTCTAGGAGTGGAGGCCTTGTGGCTAATGGTGTTATCTCTGCTGAGGAGGGAGCACATTCACCTGGAGGCAAGTAGGAGAGGGAATGAAGGGAGACCAGGGGACTGCTGAGCCACGTGGTGTAGGACATGGACTTCAAGTGTCCAGTTTCATCCACACTCACTTCTCTGTGTCCTTGTAACCAATTGATTACATTTCTAAGAAACCTTACAAGGATTCACTACAGGAAAAAGCAAGACCAAGCTTGACCTCAGTAGTACAATGAGCCTAGTGCTAGAGCAGAGATGGCAAACAAGTCAATACTGACTCCTATAGAGGAGTTGGGGACTTTTTCTATGAAGGTCAGGTAATATTTTAGCTTTGTAGACCATTCAGTCTCTGTGGCAATTACTCAGCTCTGCCATTGCAGTGCAAAAGTGGCCACAGAAAATACAAAAATGAATGAGAGTGGCTGTGCCCCAATAAAACTTTATTTACAAAAACAGGAGCCCAGCCAAATTTGCCCTGCAAACTATAGTTTGCCAACGTCTGGTCTAAGAAACGTTAATTTGTAGTAGAGCATGAGGAAACCCCATCTCAGGGAGTACTGTTAATACTCCTTGTCTGCACAATTGCTGCAAGGGGACGAACAGATTCCTAAGGGGTATTTCCCATCTCTGTACTAGATCAGTGGTCTATAGAGTGAGCTGTGCCTACCCCAGGTTGTGTACAGTACAATACACTGAGATAAGGGAAAACTATTAGAAGTCAATTTTTAAAATCTTATCTGTTTTCATTTGAGACAATTGATCTTGCCTACATGTCACAGATCTGTGAAATTTGCAGTGTATCATTCCGGCTAACATAACAATCAGAAGTTAGGCTTGCAGACCTTTAAAGAGGGTCTCACAGCAGATATACCCTGGAGTGGCAACATCTGTCCAATTGTAATCCCTGCTGGTCTGATATGAGCTATGTATGACTCCTAGGAAGAGTAGTGGTCCCTAATTTCCTTGCAGGTAGCTTCTCAGACAGTATAGTGAATTTGCCATGCTAGAGGAGTCTTGAACTCATTTCTGTCTTGAATCTGATCAGAAGCTCAGCTATTGGTTAGAGCCCAAGAAGAGCACCCCTGGCCCCAGCTCCCAATTGTGCTTTCCTGGCTCCTGGTGGTCTCTCTCCTCCTCAGTAGTTCAGGCCTGTCATGCATAAGTGGGTAGCTTGTGCGCTGGATGAGGGTGTCATTCCTAAAGAGGCATCATCCACATTGTAAACTTGTAGATTATACAGATTATGTCAATTTTCTGGCAGATAGCAGTTTCTTATTCTAACAAAATCAGTACATGTGACAACGCCTACCAATGGACATAAAGTATCTTGAGGAAGGGGCATCTTTGTAATTCTAAAAAGGTGCTGTATGGGTTAGCAGCAGGTCCAGCGACATGACACCTCTAGTATGTGATAAAGGGAAAAGAAGGAAAAGGCACACTATAAGATATTCAAACTCTTCTGGGCAGATTTGTCCTGTGAATGCCCTTCACAATGTGGGGGGACCTTTTCAGAGTGAGCTAGCACTTGAGTGCTGAATAGTTGTTAGCACAAATCTCTAATAATAAGGGCTCAGAGCTCATGGTGTACCCTCAAGTAGTCATCTATATTCATGATAGAAGGAGAAAGGGGAAAGGGACAGAAATTATTTTTTTTCCCATCCCAGCTGCCCTTCCGTTCATACAGGAAAGAAGAGCCAGAAGAAGGCAAGCAAAGCTGACAGCTGCGTTTTGATGTTCACCCACACAGAAGCAAGTAATAAAATTAAGACTCTCCTTAGAGAAGTGCCAGTTTTTGTTCTGTGACTTCTCAGTACCCATTCCCCTTTCTCCTGGTAACAGCACCTCACTTTTCCTTTGGAAACTCAGTTCTGCCCCATTGTGTAATCTCTGGAATTGCCAAACAAAATACGCTGATTTCTACTGGTCAAATGTGTGGGCCTATGACTTAAGTTAGGCCCCTCGTGTGCTCTCTCACCTGCCCCACAAATTTAAAATTCTTTGGATTTTGAAATCTGAGTGTATATACTCAAAGATTGAAAGAATGGTTAAAGAACCACATATTCTAGCAGTGGTGCCCAAAGGGACAGACAGGAATATAATTCCTTCTACCTAAACCCTTCCAGAGAGGCTCTCATTCTTGTCATTTTCTGAAACTAGTTCTCAGTCTTCCTATCTATTCTTTGATCCAAACATATATTCTTTTAATTTACACACAGTTACCAGGTGCCTACTATATTCAAGGCACTGCTCTATCAGGGAACAACAGCAAATCGGCCCGCCTGTTCTCATGGAAATGATTTTCTAAAAAGTCCCTCTCTGCTTAAATTAATTCTTTTTAAGAGTTGATTTCAGTTGCTTGCCACCAAGAAATCCTGACTGATACAATCATTTCCCTTACCGAGACTTCTAGCTCTGCCCTATCAGTGGGTCATCTTGGATAAGCCAGATGTCAATCTTCCAGAAGAAGTCAGAGAGAAAGATCCCTGGCTCTGGGAAATTCCTGAAAACTACTTCTCTACAATCAACTGCCCCAAGAAAAAAGACCTGAGGATCCACCGGTGGACTTGTCTAATTGTATGCACTTTAGGATGAATGCCGCATCAGGAACACCTGCATCAGAGCAGCTTCACAGCTGGATGCTCTCAATCTAAGCCATCCTACTCTTCTCCTGCTAGGACCTGCGAAGATTCTTTGCAATAAACATTACATTTCTCACACCTCATGATTACCTGTTTTATGTTTAATCTGCTTCACCAGAAGCCATTTTAATGCCCTTCTCCAAATTATTCCAGGATTAGACAGGAGACAAGATGAGAGAAACTGACTGAAGCAGCCAGACATGGCTTTCTCTTCAGGTAGCACCATACAGTTATTTAACACAATTGAAACTCTATCTTGCAGGGAGTAAGCACGCTGTTTGGTTCACCAGGGGAGTTTCAATGACTACAGCTGGGAACTGTCACAGTTTAGTTTAGTGCTCCTGGCAAACTCTGGAGCCAGCTTGCATAATGCAGTGTCTAAGGAACATGATTCCAGTTGAATAGAGCATGTTTGCAGTTAAAAATAGAACTCTGTCACATAACAACTCATAGAGAAAGCGTGAGGCTGAGAGAGGAACGAGATTAAATAATAGACACCGGGGCTCAACACCTGTCCCAGTCATTCAAGGTGGGAGCCCTCTGGATGTTGCCAGCACACTGTGCTGAAATCAAATGGTAAAAACAACCAAACTGACCCAGTTAAATCAGGAAACATGACTACTGCCTCTTTAAGCAGGCCACCATTCAGGTGGCCTCTCCAGCCTGGGCCTCCTCTGGGATTTAACTGTGTGTTCAAAAAGAATTAATCATTGTAGATCCAGTGCAAGCATGCTGGATTTGTAGCTGGGTTGAAAGCTGAGACTGAGTTAAGTCTGAATTCCATTCCCACCAATGAGTTTTCACTGCTTACTCACACATTATACCCTGTATAGAATGCACAAAACCTGGCCCCTTGCTCATTCTAAAAGGATGCAAGAGCCATGTGACCACTGCTTGATCTTGCAAAGAGCTAAGAATTGAAAAAGTATATAGATTTGGGTGTCCATATCAGGAAACATTTTAAAGCTGTAATATAGTTCTAATTGGAAAGGTAACCCCCAAAAAGGAGTAGAAATCTCATGTCTGGGTACATCTTAATCTAAGCCACCAGAACAATTAATTCTGTAATATGTTACCAGGAAAAAAAAAAAAGAGTGGGAGACCAAAAAGAAATGACAAGCCCTCCCTGAAACAGGAGACTGCCTCCTACCCCAACCCTGCCACTCACCAGTCATCTGACGTGGGCAAATTGCTTTTTCTCTCTATTACTCTGCTTCCCGTCTTTGAAGTTGGTTTACAATGCCTGTTTCCTTCTAAATTCACCAACATGTTGTGAAGATTAATTAACCTACATTTGCGTCAGTTTTTCTGGTTCTAAAACTCCAAAGAGGTAATCCTCACCATGCTTCACAATCACCTGCAGAGGTTTAAAAAAATTACCGGCACCGCAAAGATTCTGAGCAGTTGATGAGTGGTGGGTCCCAGGCACTCTATGGTCCCAAAGGTCCCCAGGTGATTCTAATGTGTAGCTAGAATCAGAAACAGAAGCATGACAGAGAGAAGAGTCTCTGCACTGCCTTGCTCAGGAATGGTGGAAGATGAAAGAGGCACAGCTCCCAAGCCCTCACCTCTTGAAAGGTCACCAACCTTCCCCCACTTCATCCCCACCCCCACCCCTGTGCCAGCTTCAGTTAGCAAGGGAATGTGATAAATATCTTTAAAAGGTGGCTCGGGAATTTTTGTTGCTTTTGCTTGTTTTTTTTTTTTGGTGGGAGGAGAAGGGCAAGGACCGGCAATTGAACCCAGCTCTCCTGCATGGCAGGCAAGAATTCTACCACTGAACTACCCTTGCACCGCCAAAGGGAAGGTTTTTGTTTTGTTTTGTTTTGGCATGTGCATGCTCTGGGAATCCCTGTCTCCTGCACCACAGGAGAGAATTCTAGCATTGAGCTACCCTTGTACCACCTGTTGCTTTTAATGGAAGCAAAACCCTAAGTGGCACTTAATTTCTATTATGGCCTTTATCTCAAAGAAGTTTAGTTTTTAGGATTTACTGACCACTGGAGTATTTGTAATGAACCAGAGGGCCTTAGAATTCTTATCTGTGCCTCCCATATTCAGAATAGGCTGCTACCTTTCCCGGGTTTCAAGGAGCGCCTCTGCCCAGCTGGCTACACTGAGTGCTCTGCTCTGCCTAAGGTCATTATCAGTAAGGGATGTGTTGGTGTTAAGTGCTGCCCTCCTCTCATAAAATACCAGTGAGTCAGGGTAGAGAATCCTCATTAAGTCTCTGGTGCCCCAATGTCGGTTTGACCAGTCTGTTTTTCTCCTGGTCCCCTTCTAGGCTCCATATCTCTCCTGATGAATGCATTTATTTTGAGTGGTTTTGTTCTGTCAGTCCTTGACTGGGGGTCACTTGTATCTCCTGCTCTTCTCAACTCTGGGGGACCCATCATTCAACCTTTTTGTCCTTCTGCAGCATGTATCTCAGTACTTTGTCCTTAGGAAACTCTCTGTAGACATTTCAAGGAGCTAAAAACCTTGGAAAAGAAACCAAAGGACACAGCGAAGCAGTAGAGTCAAACTAAGGACACCAGAACCAAACAGGCCTGGATGTGAATCATTCTCCAACACTTATTAGCGGTGTTTGCTTGAACAACGTAGCATACCTCTCTGAGACCTATCCAGCCTCTCAGAACCTCAGTTTATCCAACTGTAAAATGAGGTTAGTTATTAAGTCTATTATCATAGGGTTGCTATGAGATTTAAATGGGACATATCCAACATCATGTGAATATCCCAAAATGTTGAACATTATTATTAACATTGTTATTATTAATAAAATAAAAGAATAAGGGGAACATTGGGAACAAATGGCAATTCCTCAGAATCAATGCAAGTGTAGAGCAACAAGACCTGGGACCAAAAAATTTGAGTTAGGCAAGTCACATCACCTTTCAATGAAGCATCAGTTTTCACAGTCATACATTTGCAAAAACAAGAATAATAATAATAATAATGGCAATGATAATACCTACTTCACAAGGTTGTTTGGAGGACTAAATGCAATAATACACATACAAGTGTTTTCAAATTACAAAGAACTATATAATATTAGTAATTTCTACAGATACCCAATTCTTAATATTCTCTGGGACTGGTCCTGACAATTGATAAAAGGAATAAATAGATTCTATAAGATGAGAAATGGAGAAAAAATTAGGCTCTCCTCATGCCTTTAAGCCAGTGGTTCAATACGGTCCAGGCCAAAGGGTAGCCCCACAGAGAGTGAAGAACCCAGCTAAGAGGAAGTAACACATGCCAGGCTAAGTATGCTCCCATGGATCCTTTCATTTGATTCAGCAACTGCCTACTGAGTTTACTTACCAAATATCTCACATTGCCTCAGGAGACATCTCAACATTAAAGTTACTTGCTTTCAGAGAAGATGACCACCAAAAAAGATGGCCCAATATTATGGGTCAAAAAAAGAGAGAGGAGAAAATATGACGGTGCATAATATTTCTTTCCTTGAGGAACCTTTTTTCTTGGCTCTCAAGATTTTTTTAATGTTTAATTTTTTTTTTAATATTGCATTTTTGGTGGCACTCTTCTAATAGCTTGTTTTTTATGGTTTCTCCAACCTCTGCTGACTTCTCTAATTTACACTTTATTTTCCATTGCCACCATAAATAAACATGTCTAATTTGAAAGTAAAAGGCAGAGAGCACAAATGAAAAAGTACAGGAACATGCTGAGAGAAGAAAAGAGTTTCTCAGTTTGGACCATCTTTTAGTGTTTCTGAAAATAACAAAATCATCAGAAACGGTAGAAGGACGTTCTCGTGGTAGTTAAGAGAGTTCAGTAAGTGGCTGCAGAAAATCTATATATTGGATTCTTGGCACATGCAGAAATGAGAGGAAATGTGGAGGTCATCATTTTAGGCTGCAAGCTTCTTAAGGGTAGGAATTACATTTTATTGCATTTTTAGCCCAGAATAGTATAAAGTACTTGGCACACGACTGGCTGTCAGTTAAACTTTGCTGAATGAATGAATGGGCAATGAAACAAGGCTGATGGATATGGCTGTAGAAAACATTAATCAGAGCAACTTGTGGCTGATAAGAGTTGTAAGAGAATGAAGCTAATCAAACAAATTTGTTAGAACAAAATTTCCAAAGAAGTGGAGTGGCAGGGTGGAAAGAGTGCCTGCTAGAGAGATACACTACACATATACCTCATCCTCCCTTTCTATCTTCCTTCCTTCCAACCATCCAATAACTAGTTATCAAAGCCTACTGGGTTAGGAGCTAGCACAAGGATACAGCAGAGGATAAGAAGATACTCCCTGACCTATGACGCATACAGCTGATTACGGAAAATAATGGCAATAATATGTGATTCAGTGTATACAGCTATTGGAACAAAGACCCTTTATAAATTCTATAAATTTGGGCAAGGCACTTAAACCTTCTGCGTTTGCTCATTGGATAATAGAAATAATACCTCCCTGGAAGGGCAGTTTTCAGAATTAGAAATAACATACCATGTATACATAGGGACTTTTTTGTATATTGTAGAGGATAACATTTTTTATTTATTATTTTGATGATACTTTGTTCTGATAAACTTTTTCTTGGATCCTCTTAACTGGCAGAAACCAAAATGCTGAATTTCTTCAAGTACAACAGTTTGTAATCTCAATTGTAAAAAATTAAAAACATTCAAAAGTAAATAAAATAATAATTTTTTTTTAAAAGGCAGGGAGCAGCAATATTGGTAGAGTGGAAGGATTCATGCTCAAAATGTTACCTACCACATATATGGGCCTGGGCAGCTCCTACCAAAAGGGGCCTCCACTTTGGACCCTGAATGTGTCTAGTTACACATTCTTCTCCCTCTTCATCTCCTCAGCTGCCCTCAGAGCCTCTCCTGACACAGGCTGCTTGGAGGAGAATACCTGCCTGTCACTCATGTTAAAGATATGGATGACTTGTGACAGCTTCAAATGCTGGTCTTCCAGTACATTTATCTCTTAGGATCAAAATCTTTAGCCAAAAGTACTGGTCATACAGTTTCAGGTTTTGCTCTTGGGGGCCCAAGAGGTATTCCGGTATACAAGTGATATTAACATTTGAACTCAAAAGTACAAAATCTTTAGATGATGTGCTACTCCCTTGACTGCTGCACCCTAGAAATTGAGGTCAATTGGACCCATGGACAGAGGAAGTAAGCCAAAAGGGGAAGGAAAAGAAAGTTTGTGAAAGGTGTGTATGAGAGCCACTCCTCCAGAATTTTTTACATGTTTGTGGAGGCTGTGAGATTAACTCGAAGGGAAGAGAGGCAACCTAGTGATTAGGAATGTTCTCTGTCGTCGAAATGACTCCAGGAGGAGGGCCGTGGAGTTGGGGCATGTGTAAAACATGCATTTTTGATAAGGTGAGCCCCTTTTGAGAGCTTTTAGCTCCTCTGCCCCCACATAGCTACATTAGAAAACAAATTAAAAACATGGAAAATTTTAAGTTACTCACTTAAATCTACAAAATTAAAAACTCCACTTACATGACACTACATTTCACCAGCAAAATAGCAGTGTGAATTTATTTTAGTCCCTGGAAAGTATTCAAACACAAGAACTTGTGGCAGTGTTAATGAAAGGCACAGATGCTATAAAGGTATGACAGGCAAATCAGGAAAACGATATTCTTAAATGACCCAAAAGAAAAGGAATTCTGATTTAAAGTGAAGTCTATCCCTACCAAGAGGTCTGGCTGACTTATCTACCCTGTATGGCGTTACAGATTTGTACAGAAACGAGCCAGGCAGACAGGTGGTTAGGACACCAAGCCGGAACAGGGCAAACACATCTCTGATATGAATTGGAAATGTGTCATCACTTACATCAGGACATAAATGTCCTGACATAACTGGAGAAATGCACCTTGGTCCTGCTGGGGCCAGCCCTCCTCCCAACCAAAGTAAATATTAAACAAATATTTAAAGAATTTCATTGTGAGGGGTGTCAAATTATTTGCCTGTTTGGGGCATCCATCTTTGTTTGGGAGGCCTCTTTAAACCCAATAACTTTTCAAACTGAGAGCACAAAGGAGAGGTGAAACCCCCCAACTAACAACACTGGGGAGGGGTTTAAATTGTATTTTGAATTTCATCCTTTAATAAAGGGGCCCCCTGCCATGAAATTCCCTGGACCAGGAAAAGGGTGGGGGTGAGAGGAGAAAAACAGGGGAATAAAGTCAGGCCTCTCCCTCCACCACTACCCCCATATAGTCTCCATTTTGCAAGGCAGGGGCTTGGGAGGAGGATGAAAGGAAATAACATATTTTAAGCACTTTTTAGGTACCAGTTGCTTTATATACATCACATCCTTCTAATCTCTTTCTAATCCTTACAACAATCCTTGAAGATAGTTATCATTCTTCCCATATTCTACATAAGGCTTAAGGAGAGTTAAGTAACACATCCAAGTTAACACAGGACTTCAGACCTGGGTCTGACTCTAACCCCTGCTTATGTGGGACACACCTTGTGCTCCTCTTCAGATTCCCTTCATGCCATGATGCCTGGGCCGTTGGCCACTAGCTCTGGCTCAGTTGCCACCACAGCCAAACAACAGACCAACTGGGACCAACCAGAGTCTTGCTGCTGTTGGGCAGGTAGGCCTGACAAGCACCCCGAGTTTTCACTCTGATTGACTGGGCCTAGATCACATTCCCATCTCTGGGCCAAGACATCTGACCAGGAATACTTTGGAATTAGGGGAGGTAATCTCCCAAAGTTATGCTGGGCAGACACAAAAACATGTACCTACTAAAAGAACCAAGTAGATAGTCATTCTACTTGGTTGCTCTAGTTCATTCTTCTTATATTATTAACTCTTCCAAAAGTAAGTATAGGTGAATACCTTCAGTATTCTATTAACTATAGTACAATTATCCTTGTAATATAAAAAATACGTAAGTTGTCTATTTGTCTTCCTACTTCTACTGGTTTTGGTAATCAAATGCTTTCTAAGAGAATGTTAGGACTGTGCATGCAACCTATCAAAGTGTATATGTATAGCTTCCCCTAAATGGCTGACCAAGCATGACCCCAAGTGTAGCTGCATACAGGGGGCTTCCCACACTATACCCTTTAATTTAGGGGAAATTCTGTTCCCGTTCTCCCTCTTCTCTTAACCTGGGTTACTGAGCCTGTTGTGAATTCTCTTTCCTCCATGCAGCATTTTAAGGTAGTTTTCTTTACTCCACTCTTCTCCATCTTGTCACCTGTGTTCCATAACTAAATGACTTTTCTGATCTTTCTTATCCTTAGGTCAGTCTATTAGAATTATCATCCCGGGAATTTCTGGAAATATAGCAGGAGTGTGGGCTTTGTGTTGGGAGTTGAGATAGCAAATAGAAGGTGATCTTCAAACCAAACCACACAGGCGGTGGCCAACCTCACCTACTGAATTATTTATTAGAATCAGCTCAGAGGAGCCCCTCAGTATTTTAGAATTTTGAGACTATCAAATTCCAAAGAATCCACTATAGTACTATCCCTAGAAACTTGTTTACATATGACCTGTGTTATCAGTAGTTGATCATGTACGTTATGAAGACTGAGGCCATTGCCAAATTATTTCTGTTTTACTACAGATTATGAAGGGTAGTTAAATTGTAGAGCAGGAAAAAAATATATTAAAAAAGGATTCATTTTGTATTCTTTATTGTGCTTATCACACCTTGTCTTGTTTCAGTTCATATGACCAGTACCTAGCTAAGTGCTGAAAAAAAAAATCAGAAGGAATGTATGAATTGTTCAGGTCTCCCTTTCCTCTCAAATGATTGGCAACAGTTGAAATTAAATATGCTAAGAGAATTCAGTCTTTCCTAAGCTACTGCAGGAATCCAATTTTGCCTTTGGTTCTGCTTCCAATTTTCCTTTCTTCCATACAGTGCAGCTTCTTCACCATACTTCCCAGCCTTTCAGTATCCCTTTTGCAGTTTATTGGTAATCCAGAATTTTTCCCTTTAGTAAAGCTCATCTTCCTGGAATGGTTTGTATTTTAAAACATGAAGCTGTTAATCCAAAATGGAGAATGTATTATGATAGCATTTCAGGATCAGCATGACAGTGCAGTGGGACGTATGTATATGTCCATAGGCAGGTGGAAGGGTCGTTGGGACTTTCCTTATCTCTCAGGCCTCATCCTAAAAGTGTTCACTAGCCCTGATAATAAAATCAAAGTCAATAAATTCCTAGGCTCCTCGCCATTTGGTCCTACTAGAAGATCAATAAAACAATGAAGGGAAATAAGACAGTAGACAAAAGCCTTGCTTTAACCTCAAGAAAAATAACAAGACAAACTAAACTGTTTCAGAAAGCAAAGGCCAATCTATTTAGTTTGCAAGACAACTACAGATGATTGTTGCTTTAAAAAAAATGAATGGGTAGAAAGAATAAAAATTACAAACCTTTGAAATATAAAAAATGACTACAAGTATGTATAATCTTTTTTTCTCTATTATCGTTTTATTTCTTTTTCTGATGTCTTTTTATTTCTTTCTCTAAATCGATGCAAATGTTCTAAAAAATGATGAATATGCAACTATATGATAATATTAAGAATTACTGATTGTATATGTAGAATGGAATGATATATTAATGTTCTTTTGTTAAGTTTTTTAATTAATAAAAAG